>JAODUD010000062.1:30901255-30920937 GCA_026784285.1 Stomatorhinus walkeri
TCTGGGGGGTGGTGGTTCATTGTTACCCATGTGTCTCTGTTGCAGAGCACGGCTGCTGTTTCTGTAAGGAAATCTCTCCGCGTGAAAGGGAGCAGGCCTCCTTGGGGAGGCTATCTTTAGACGCCTGCGTCATCACCTGTCACTCTGGCGTGCTGCGGCCCTTGATGCTGGGAGCAACACCTCCGGGACGCTTCATATCCACAGGAAAGGATCTCGGCTGTTTCTGAGCCATGACAAACACTGCCACTGGCGTAAGGTGACACGGTGTGACACGGTGTGACATGGTGTGAGTGAGAGAATCTGAGCTGGTAGGCTGGAGTAGCGCTGACGACTCCATTGTGAAAAGGTTAAAAAAAAAAACCTCCTGTGTGTTCCATACGTCAGAGGCCCATAAAGGTACCCAACATCTGCCACGTATGGATTGTCACTTCCAGCATACAGCACATGTGGCTCATCACGCAAAGCATGCACCACATCAACCTTGTCACACACCGTACATACTATGTGTGGCTCGTCATGCACATGCATGGCACATGCCATGTGTTGATAATCAACCCACCACATGTGGCTCGTCACACACAGCACGGCTTGAAACTGTGACTACTCTGACCTCATTGCATTCTTCAACACATTTGTTTTACATTTGAGGCATTAACTCACAATAGTTTATTCTCTGTTGGAGATTTGCATGCATGGATGATCGCTTTCAAATGTTGGTGCACAGCGTCACCTTGTGGCAATTGAATCTCATTAGTGCATGTCTTTTAGAAAGGCTGATTAATTTGTGTCCCAAAAAATGGTCATATGTGTTTTACACTGGGGATAAAAGGATTGTTCAACAGCGAAAATCAGCCAGTGTTCCCCTCATACACCGTGTCACCACTGTGAGGGTGAAGAATGAACCTTGTCCTGGGCTAGTCTGGTCATCTAGAATACCGGGCATAGAGATTGCAATTAATGAATAGGTAGTGAATTTGATGATTAGTATAGCAATTATGCACTAGAAACATAAATAAATAGATGTTCAACTCAATTTATTTTTATGTAGCACCTTTTCACAAGAGTCGCCCGAAGGCACTTCAGAGGGGAGTGTTGCGCTATGTTAGGAGGAAGTGTGTGGCTCAGTGGGCTAAACTGTGTGCTTGTAATCAGATGGTTACCAGTTCAAAACCAGCCTTTACAGGTCCAAAGTTGAGCAAGGCCCTTAATGCCTGGGTGCCCCCACAGGTGGCTGCTCTACACGGACAGCTTACTCTGCAAGTTGAAGGAGGTATGAAGACAATTTGCTCACAGGGATCAAAAAAGTGTCAATTATTATTACATCATCATTAGAGAGAATAATACAAAAACAGGGAAAAGGACAAATAAAGAAATTAAATAAAGCCAGATGACAACAGAGGAGAGGAACCCAAAACACCCAAGTAGGGCGAAAAAAAATCCTCTGGGGGTCTAAGGTCAACTGGCAGCCCAACCCCCCCGGACACACTAAAATTACTGAAAACAGAAAGAGAGGACTTGCTTGCTAAAATGTAGGCATAAGCTGTGATTAAGGTCAAGCCAAAGTCCATGAGTGAGTCAGATCTCCAGTGCGGCCTGTGTAGGGTGGCAGATTGAAGGCTGCATCCACGATGTCAGCTCTCCATGGGACTGGACCGTAACTCTAGCTCAGATGGTGTCCATCCCAGGCACCATCCAGACACAGTGATAAGGTATTACTGCACATATGGCCTGGGGGGCATTTGGTGGATTTTATATTGAGCAATCTGCGACTGAATATGCTCATCTATCACCACACTGAAGCAGTTGAGCGGCACTGGCCATAATTTGGCTGATCAGTGTTCTCCTCTCCAACTCAGTGTCCATAGAATCCAGCCACCATGCCGTGAAGCGGGGGAACATCATTGTCTTTCATCTGGTTGGACAGTCTCTCCTCTTTGACAGTGTCTACATTGTCCAACTCCTCCGCTAGCACCAACTCAGCCTGTTGGCACCTGCCGCCTTCTCACCACTGAATCAGCATACGACAGATTCTGAAGGAGCTGAGCTTCTACATGAAATACAACCTGCTCTGGCCTTTCCTTTAGAGGGCTGTGCAGTGCGTAAACCAGCCTAGCTTGCTATCTGGTGGACACCCAGATACTTGTAATCCTGGACAATCTCCACCCCCTCGCCCTGTAAGGTGATCTCCTTAGGGTGATTTTATCCAGATGGAATGTGGCAACCCTGGGCTCTACTGTGGGTGGTATTTATTTTACATTTAATTATTAGAAAATTTGACCAAAGCAATGTACAACAGAGGAAGCAGGATCAGCAAGATAATGAAGCAGTTAGGTTTAAGGGCATTACTCAAAGGCCCAAAAGTGAAATCATTCCGACCAACCACATAGGTGGCCTTGAACCTATAGGTGAACTATAGCTGTGATGACATGTGATGTCTACAGGCAAGTACAGAGCATGAAATAAGTCGTAATGGCGAATGGTGAGGTGTCTGCTGCCCCCTACAGGCCAAACAAACTACCGCCTTTGTCCTTTATTTCACAAGCATGGAGATCTGGCCTCATTCTCTCTATTTTTTTTCCCTCATTCTCCATATAGATTCATTTGTCATAGACAAACACTCTTTCCTAATTTTAAAAACCATATATTTTCAAAGTCTTCTTATTATTAAGATACAGAAAGAGAAAGAAGAATCATTTTTTTATGACAAGTAATCAAATAATCCGTTGGATTCAGTGTAAATCCACACACTCTATAATTAATACCGCATACAATACTCTGACAAACTGTGGATTATATTGAGTCATATCCGTAGCAAATTTAATGTGAATTTTGGCCTCATTTTGTTTGACCTCAGTACAGTATCTGCCTTGCTCTGTTATAAATACGTGTTACAAGTTTATCCAGAGAAGACAAATAACGCTCACGTTGTGATGGTGCAGAGCTATCTGCTTTGCGCTGGTAAAACGCTGCTTTGTGTCACCCGTCTCTGCAGAACAACACGTGTGCACAGGCATCACTGTATGCAAGCCATGCTACTCAAATGTGTACTAAATTAAAATGTTTCAAGTTTTATTGTCACATATTTTTCCAAGCAACAAAATTCATGGCAACAGAATGGACGGAAGCGAATATGCTTCTAGTTTGCCACAGAAGGCATTGTATCAAAACTGTATCAAACTATCTATCTACTGGTGTAAATTTGCCCCCCCCCCCCCAATGTACGCTCATATGTATATCATACTTAATTCATGTAGGTAGGGATACAATGCACTCCAAGCTGCTGAATCTTACTGAAAATAACACGGAATGTCTGTTATTGCTATTTACCTTACCTGCTCGTCGCTTTGGACAAAAGCGTGCGCTAAATAAAATGTAAATGAAAATATCAATGCAAATACTCAATGACAGTGCGCAGCCTCGCAGCGGTGCGGGGGGCGGCTTTGTATCTGCTATTGCTAAGCAACTAACCTAAACGGTTGATAGAAGTAAGACGGCCTTCGAACTACGCCCGCTATGATTGGACGGCAGCATGATTCTGGCCAATAATTGAAGGTTTTGTTGGATGTGGAAGTTGAGTATTCCGTTTGAAAAATATGTCAGCTAAGAGAAGCATTGGGAATGCAGAGGTAAACAGCATTTGCGACGATAATTTGGGCTGTTAGCAGTAATTTGGGGACATGTTCATTTAATTGGTTTTGTCGCGTAAAAAGCAATGCTGTTGAACAGCTGGCTAACTACAAATCTAATCTCTTTGGTGTGAAATTGCAGGCGGCTACCGGCTCTGCTCGTTGCACAGTTGTGAAAATATAAAATAGATTTTTGTTATGACAGATAACGCGGAGTAATAAGCAGTCGATGTGGGGAGTGTGTTGTACAGTGCGAAGATGTGGATAAAATAAATGAAAGCGGTTTAAGAGCATTCGAAAGAAACACTGGGCAAGTTATCGTAACACTTGAGGGACGAAATGGTAGAATAAGTGTTTTTTTTTAACGTTTCAGTACCTAAAGAGGAGAATCCCACAGAACCCCAGATATCAGCATGTGAAATCAAGGCTCGACACAGGTATTTTTATTCTCTGTTCTAATGTCTACACAGTGAGCTTTCAGATGTCTTAGGCACAGGAGAGCACAAAGTACTCTTTGATTGGAAATCCTTTCAGAATGGAGGCTGATTACATCTGTGCCTGTTTGTCTAGTAGCATATGGGAGATGTGTCTGCCTTTTAATCCATCTCTTCATTTCTCAGGCTGCAGCCTGACAAAGTACCTGGACAGGCTGGAGGAGATGAAACGGAGTAAGCTGATCTTCTTGCGCAAAACCTCGCTTGGGACATGTAATCACACCTCCCTCAATGCAGCATTTAATTTGCATTGCAGATGGACACCTTTTCATGTTTGGCCGGCAGGTTTTGGATACCAAGTGCTGTGAGGGTCATTGTCACAGTGCTCGTCTAAAGCTCAATGGAGGAGTTTCTGCTGATGGTCTCTTGGCCAAATTATCTGGCTCTGTGAGGGAGCTCTTTGTTCAAACACTTTGTCTGTTATGGGTTCTTCTGATTTCTCAGGGATAGCAAACACTGATTCCTTCATGGGGAACAGCGGTTGCTTTGTTACTTATATTCAATTTCCTGTCAGCCTTGGAAATGGGACATACTGGATCACATGAAGCTGGGTGTTTTGTTTCTGTAACATTCAGACTGTGGGCGTTAAAAGAGAGTTAGGGGTGTCTTCATCAGGCAGTGGGGTGGGACAGGTGGTTCACGAGAGTGGTCCCGTTGTGGAGGTGGCCTCGGCGAGCGTGCAGATGGGGACGTTTCTTGCACGTCCTTCATACGCTGTATAAAAATCTGCACCGGGATGAATCTCATTAACGAGTGGGAAGATGTAGGTGATGGTGCAGGGGATGAGTGCCAGGGTCCAGGTGAGATCTTCCGTTGAAATATCTTTGGAAAAGAGTTTAGAGTATTAAGGTACTTTTCAGTTGTTCTGTTAAGTCTTACTAAATGCAGATTGTTTTGTTTGGCTTCTAGATTACAGATATAGAAGAGGTGAGCTCTTTAGAAGACTCAAGGTTTCCACCTTTGCTCAGCTGGTGAGCATACACCATGGCTTGGTGTACCTGCAGCTTTCTGGCTTACCTTGTGGTTTTCAGAAACCTGTTTTTTATGTGTATTTCTTTTGTTCTCCAGGTCTTTCAGGTTGCCTCCGTGTCAGATGATGTCCTCATTAATGGAGAAACACAGAATCTAAATGGTACAATTTTCACTACTATTTATAAATTAATTATGTATATTTGTTAGCAGTGTTACTCAGTGTATGTCCGTAGAAGCCGAAGTTCATTAACATGCCTTAACGTTGCAGTGCTCCAGTTGTAGAGCCCTGTTAGAGTAATGCAGCAGCGTAAGTCCTGCCTCCATCTGCAGACACCCCCACTGTATCGCCCGAAGCACACGGGGACCATCTTCCCGAGGATCATCTTTCTGAGGACCCTTACAGCTGTCTGCCGACGACGCCTGTGCAGTTTGACGATAACAGTGTTAATGTGGATGTGGGACTCTCCCCACGGTCCACGCTACAAAGGTAGCATCAGTAAACCGCTCGCTGCCTCTTATGTGACCCGTAACCTGATCCCTCCGTGTCTGTCTGTACATGCCCACACAGCTTTCCCAGCAGCCCTTGCTTTGTGGCTGCACAATGACTCTGCAGTCATTGAGCTCTCCCTGGTGCAACCCCGTCCCTGTGTTTGGCTGTAACCGTAGCCTCCATGGCAGATCTGTGACTTATTTGGTCTTTTTCACCTGGGGGACCTCAGGAGGATCTAGGGATGACTCTGGATTGGCTCACTGACAGATGCGTTTTCATTTACAGCGTCATCAGCGGCGTGGGTGAATTGGACCTGGATGGAGAGAGATGTGTGAAACTTACGGCAGTGTGCGGCCCCCAGAATTGGGAGTCACCCTACCCAGACTGTCCCTACCTGCTGCTGGACGTGCGCGACAGGGATGAGTACGACCAGTGCCACGTGATCAGCGGTGAGCTGCAGGTTGTTCGGCCCAGCGGGGGCCATAGTCCCGGCCTGCGGTGCCATTCTCACACGTGTGCCTCTCCCATTCGGCAGCTCACAGCTACCCCGTGGCCACTCTGTCGCGGACCATGAACCCCTACACCAAAGAGGTGCTGGACTACGTATCCACACGTGTGCGTGATCCCTGAGCATCTGCAGCAGTTTCTGTCTTAAGTGTGTTTTCTGTTTAAATTGTCTGAAATGGTCTCATTCCCATGTGATGACTTTACCACGTGTGATATTTGGGAGATGCGTGTAGCTCAGTGGGTTAAGCCAGCTTGCTGCAGAGAGTAAGTTAGGGGAGTCGTACAGAGTGTTTCCCTGCTGGGGTCAGTTAGGTATCAATTACGATTATTTACCCACGAACAGTATTAAGCCTTAACTGAGCACTGCAGAAAAACGCTCCTGGTAAGATTATTATTCTGTACGATGAGGATGAGAGAATCGCCTCCCAGGCTGCGACTACTATGTGCGAACGAGGCTTCGAGAACCTCTTCATGCTCTCTGGAGGTGAGCTCTCTTTGACCCTCCTGCCTGGCATGGGTCAGTTATTGCTGAAGGTTGTTCAGATGTTTTCTCCCAGTCAGACAAAACAAAGGCTGCACTGACACTGCAGGTTCAGCAGTCTGCCTTTGGCTTGTAGGGCTGAAGGTGCTCGCTCAGAAGTTTCCGGAAGGCATGACCACAGGCACGATCCCGGCCCGTTGCCTGCTCTCTCCCTCAAATGCTGGACGGCCACGGCACTGTAGCCCTCGCCCTGTAGAGAAGGCGTCCCACCCCGCAGAGAAAAAATGGCGTTTTACCCATGAAGATCTGAGCAAAATCCAGATCCACCTGGAGGAGATGCTGATATCGACAGACAACAGCAGTGAGTAGCCTGGGAATCTGCTAAACATACCATCTGAGAAGAGGGAGTGTCTCTCTTCTAGGTTAGGTATAGCTGTGCCTTTGAGACCCATGAAACGGTGTTGGGCTGCACAGCTCATATGATTTATCTTAGCAACAGGGCTGTGACTCTGCTCCACTTAATTTTCACCCTAAAGGCCCTTTTATGTCTTTGGTAGAGCGTTTCTGTGTCTGTGTTTTTATGCGTCTGCCCATTCGCACAAACATGTCTTCCAGGTCGGCTCAGCCGAATGTCCGTCTCCCATGCTGGATCCCAAACTTCCAGCGCAAGATCCCGGAAAACTCCCTCAGTAGCGGGTTCAGAAAGCGCCAGGTCACAGAGCAGCCGGCCCTGGAAATAACATTCCCAAACAAAGCCGTCCATTCCCAGTAACTGTGCAGTTCTGTACTGACTTCCAGGTTTTGTTCACACACCTCACCCGTGCTTTTCTGCTTTTCAGGTTTGCTTTATCCCTTCAGTCTGATCATGCTTGACATTGGCTGAAGTGTCTGTTTTTGTTGATCATATATAACAGGTTTGTGTTTATACTATGCATCAGACTAATAAAGGTGTAAACATATTACAACAATGTCGATATGTTACCTAATAAAAAATTCGTCTTTTAGCCTTACAAACCTGCGTTTATATTTGTGACTGGTTTACATGTAGCTATTTAATGATTCTCTTTACCGAATACTTCTTAGTGTTTTGCTTGATTTGGATTAGTCCTTAACCTTTGGTTAAAATAATAACAATTCTCAGCATGCAGACTGTTTACACTTCTGGCATTTATTAATGATTATGGCACAGTGTAACTTTTCTTTGTCCTCAAGAAGGTTAAAATTCTATTTTGCTGTGTGAAATAATGGTCTGCCTGCTTCCGAAAGAAGCAAACTTACCTTTAAAAACATGTTTTTACAGAAAAGTTCTGCTCCCAAGATTGTGCTTAAATAAAATGCATTTTTAATGGTTCAAATGAAAGGACAGCATAGTCTGTATTTTGTCATCAGTCTTAGCTGCTAATTGAGGTGTTTTTATTTGTCATTCTTGCAAAGGTGTATTTGTCCATTTAGGAATGTAGTACGACTATGCATCAATGCCCATTGAGCAGATGCTGGTTCAGTACATGTTGTCCTTGGCATGCTCCATAATGACCATCAGAGCTAGCCAGGTCTCCTCTGCTGTCGGAATGATCTGATTGGCTGGCAGAAGGAAGCCATAGCGCCCAGTGTCACGCAGCTCGAAGGTGTACGAGTACTTGATGCCCTGCTTGTAGGTCCAGTCAATGGTGCCACCGCTGGCTTGGTCTGACAGAGACATTGAACAGATGAAGAACAGCTGCCAGCATTTGGCAAAAGTGTAAGAGAACCAACATGGAACATTACGTACAGATGGTGTTGATGATGCTCCCGTATCTGTACGACGTTCCGTAGAGAGATGCCAGCTTAGTAATGGCTTTCTTTGCCAGTTCATGCTATAAAGAAACATGTTTCAGGAAAACTTTAAATGTTCTTTAAAAATATGTGTAAACCAAGAGAAAATTTAAAACCAGAGTGTTTCTGAAAAGACATTAGCCATTTCATACCTAAGAGTTACTATAAGTAAAATAAGCATTGTAAGCACCATGCAGACCTACTAACATTACAGGTTAGAGTTAGTGTTGAGTGTAAACTCTGGCTGACTCACCAGCTCAGGCTGGTCAGGCACTGAGGTCCGGGTGTATCCATAGGGATACATCAGCATCTGTGAGTAGCTGTGGATGGACACAAAGGCTTTCAGGTTCCGGTGTGAGTTCACAAAGTCTACAATATGCTTGACCTCTGGCTCTGAATTGGCCTTGGGTCCACGGTACGTTTCGGAGCATGGGTTGGCACTTGCACCGGCACCTGTGCAGAACAGAACCAGAATGTGTTTAGCCTCTGATTTGCAGATTTGCTGTAGTACACCATTATTGGAATATACTGCATACCTCCAAATCCAGCATCCCAGTTTCTGTTGGGGTCGACCCCAACACAAGTAGATCCAGGGTTGGGCTTTCTGGTCTTACGCCACATACGGTTCTATAAACACACATTGCATATTACATGTAAAACCAAAATTCTTAGCTACAGCTAAGTGATTGTGTTAGTGGGCACCCCTTTGGTGGACCTACAGTGGTGTGGGTGTAGTAGAAGCCGTCGGGGTTGGTCACGATCTCCAAGAAGATGTCCATCTCATTGAGGATTGCAGTGAGGGTGGCATCATGCCCATAGTCATTCACAATCTGTTCATAGAACAACAGCATTTATTGAACTATGTTATTTTTGTAGCTACTTGGAGTAACTTGCATGTGGTTCCTTGTAATGTCTTGGATAGCTATTGCTGAATATGTAAAGCACTGGGCTGTTCATCTATGGGGCCACGGCTTGTGTTCAGGTGTATTATTTTCAAGAACTTCTCCCTCAGATCTCTAAAGTGGTTCTTAATACTTATATGTTGTACTGATAGTCAACCATTTTAAGTCATCTTCTAATTAGATTATGAGTACAGGGTTGCAGAGGCAATGCCTAGAGCCTGCCACTTTACTTCAGGACAAATGTGTACGTGTTTATGTATTATGCTGCTATCACCTTCAAAATATCGAAAGTGAGTATTGTGTAACTATCTGAGAAAGCGTGACTGAGTGGGATTAGCACTGAAGGGATGCTCACCTTCTTAGCGAACCAGGTTCCGCTGGCCTGGGTGACCCATTCCCTGGAATGGATACCGGTGTCGATCCAGATGCCAGGGCGATTTGATCCACCGGTGCTAAACTACAGGTGAGAATGGAGATTTCACAAATTACCAGTAAGATGGAACTGGATGCAAAGGTGAGTTCATTATACTAAGCTTTGGCTCATCTCATTGACTGCAGATACACATTTAAGGTCCCCTCCCTCCCAGATGATGAAGTACCTTCAGTACATACAGCGGGCGATTCTCATGGCTGTTTCCGATCTGTAGCTTGCTCACCAACGTGGGATTTTCGGTCACCAGCATGTCCATGAAAGCATAGATCTGAACACATGAGAAAAGTATATTAAAGGAGGACTGATCTCTCCTGCTATTGGATCAAATGGCCAGTTCACACACGGCTTTGGGTCTCTGACCTCACTTAGGGTGTGGTACGTGGTATAGTCATAACTGTCTGTGGTCCTCGGCCCTGTGAAATGAGGACTTTGCATCTCACGTTGTTCTTCATCCAGGATAACCTGCGCAACAAGTTTTAAGCACTTTTGTCATTACAATGTATGCAGAGAAAAGATCTTGCATGTTTCATTTCTCCTCTTTTTTCAGAGCTGCTGTGTTAGCATCTTTCCTGTACCTGTAGGTCCTTGATCATGATGGAATATTGGATATTATGGAATTCCAGGAAAGCCTTGACCATCGGAATGCTGTGGAAAGGAACATGAATATCCACAGGAAGGGCAGGCTGGCTCGCTTCTCTCCAAACATCCAACTAGAAGTAAAAAGACTGTTTTAAACTCATTTGCTTTCCATGATTAGCTATTTACACTGCAGCACTGTACTACACTAGCGGTCTGCTGAGTAGCTATTTACACTGCAGCACTGTACTGCACTGCACAAGCGGTCTGCTGGAGCATTTATGACATTAATACTGTGGTGTTTTTTCATAATCTGCTTCTTGTCCACAATGTGGTATGTTTAATTTAATAAATGTATTTCAATAACGCACCGCACAGCCAACTTTCTTAACCACAGCAGTATTTTTAGATGCTTTTGTTTCTTAACTGGTGTGTTCAGGGGAATGTAAATCTGGAGTATGAGTTAGGGAGATATATGCTGCCATGTGAGTTCTGCCGCACCTCCAGATCCTCCATCTGAGTTAAGTCCTGCAGCAGTGAGATCTGCACCTCATCGTTGGCCAGTATTCTCAGTACCTGATCACTGGAGAAAAAGCACTGGGTTGTAAAAGAAAGAAAAATGTATGTATGTATGACCTTTGCTCTTATCTATTTCAAAATGGTATTTAGTCCATTCCACCATGTATTTTATTAGTGTGTGATGCATAGACTGAGCCGACTACCTCATGTGTACAATGATAAAGTTGACTTCTCTATGTTTACTGGGTTGCTTCTCAGTACGTTCCAGACAACTTGTTAAAAAGTCATTCACAGTTATTTGCAATTTAATAAGAGGGTTCCCGTTAATTAGGAGCAGTAATAAAGGAATCGTTTGATCACTTACCCATCAAAAGTCTTTAGGCCAAAAATGGCCACGAAAAGGCTGGTTAGCACAAACAGTCTCATGGTGGGTGCTGGGCTCCGTCCGGCTCTCAGGACTGTTTATAAGCATGCGTGTCCTTGGCTTTATTCTGCCACCTCATCCTTATCTGTCCTTGCCAAACACACTCCAGCTGCTGCAGTTCCCACATCAGGCCCTACAAAGTTTTTTAGTTTGCAACATCAGATTCACATCTGCTATTTCAGGCTAATTTTCCATGCAGCGTGAATAAAATTCTCGTTTCTTGTTTTCACTCTTCCGTTGCAGGTTGGAAAATAAAGGCACCAGTATCATTTATGAATTTAACAACCCAAAGTGTTTCAACAGTCAATGCCTTTAATATATAAACCGTATTCGGGGCAAAACAACGTATGACCACAGTAAAGTCAATGATGGGAGTAGGGTTTTGTTTTATTCTGCAATGCTTAATTTAATAGTTAGGAGGCCCTTTAATAACCTGTCACCTCTCAAGCCCAGCCTGCTCCTGTAAACAGACCTTCAGCCACACGCTGCCTCAGTCAGTCACACCACCATGTGACACTGCAAAATTATTATATATAAATCTTTATTTTTAGAAAAAAATTCTCTTAAAAGCTTTGTGAACATGTAAACTTTGTGTAGATCAGTGGAGGAAACATCTCTATCCACACAGCTGGTTTTTCTAAGGTTCCAAAGGTAGTTAGCAGCTATCCAGGTATCACTCTATGTAGCTATTAATCTGTGTATTATTATTAATAATTAATCTTCTAACCAATTATCCTGTCTGTACTGTATTGTTCCCTGCCTCTTACCCTGTGTGCTTATTTGAATCCGCATGTATATTTGTGAGAAGCTAAATCCTACATGTTGATAAAAGTGTGGATTATGCCAGGAAGTCTTATACAGATGCTCCTCTACTTACGAACAAGATACGTTCCAAACGGCCGTTCGTAACTTGAAATGTTTGTAAGTTGTTATACAACATTTTAAGGGTTTACTCATGTACAAAGAGCTATAGCATGCTGGGAGTCTGTACGCTGTGCTGCTGCGGCCAGAAGTCGTACTAGGCAGAAAAAAAACATGGTGTGGACAGGAAACGGGTGACAATTGAACACAATTTGGACTTACAGTCCTCTTTGTTCGTATGTCTTAAAGTTCGTAATTTGAAAGTTCATAAGTAGAGGAGCGTCTGTATTTCTCAAATTCACATAAACACTGTAAAATATAGAAGAACCTTTCAACTGCTGACATTCCAGTGTGATAGGAAGCAGGTGGCCTAACTACATTCATCTGTGTGTAGGACAGGTATGGTTTTATCACAGTGATCAACAGTTGCCTCAGTTCTCGGGGGCACTGTGTATCTCTGTGGCTTATGTGCCCATGGTCTGAAGGGTGCCAGTTCAAATCCTTTGCTTGGCAAAGTAGCAACATCTTGGGGCCTTAACCCTCAGAAAAATGCTCCTAGGGTACTGGATGGACAGCTGACCCTGTGTTCATACCTCAAGCTTCACTCTCACCTCTATAAATGGGTGTGTCTTAAAATGGAGACACCGGATATGCGGTAACCAGCGCATGGAAATGAGTCTGTACTCATATGTGTACAAATGCAAATAAAGCAACTATCAAGTGTATTTTGTGATTAAGTTGCTTTACTTCAGCAATAAGAAGTTTAGCGTTTCTCTTAATAGGGGTGATCTCGTACGTGCTCCATGATGGTGAGCAAGGCCAGCCAGCTTTCCTGTGCTGTGGGGATGATCTGACTGGCTGGCAGGAGGAAACCATAATGACCAGTGTCACGCAGCTCGAAGGTATAGGAGTACTTCAGGCCATTCGGGTAGCCCCAGTCTGCCATCGTG
Source organism: Stomatorhinus walkeri (assembly GCA_026784285.1). NCBI lineage: Eukaryota > Metazoa > Chordata > Actinopteri > Osteoglossiformes > Mormyridae > Stomatorhinus > Stomatorhinus walkeri. The sequence continues at coordinate 30,914,303 of JAODUD010000062.1, forward strand.
CCGCTGGCTGGATCTGTACCAGGTTGGATTAAATGCCATGTTTACCATAAAGCTTAAATACCTGCTGGCAAATATTTCCTGAACATTGGCATGAATGAATGGCATGAATGCAAACCATAAAAGCTCAGTTTGAGTTCTCCATTATGTCAATTTAAAAACAGTCTAAACCCTTTTACATCCCATTTATGTAAGAGGATAGAGATACTCCAGCCATACATATCGTGGAGATCATGCTTCCATAGCTGTACTTGGTCCCGTAAAGGGATTTGAGGGCATCCACTGCCCGTTTGGCTAGAAGATGCTGCAATTCAAAAGAGAATGATGTAGTCAGTTTTCAGTTGTGGCCAAACAGCAAGCCTGTCAAAAGTAGATGACTGGGACACACAGCTTACCAGCTCTTCCGCGTTGGGAACAGGACTGTAGCTGTGTCCGTAGGGATACATCAGCTTTTGGGAATAACTGTGGATGGTTCCTCTTTGGAGGAAAACCACACACCACAGATCTGAGTGGAAAGACTCCCCATGTAGTGAACTGTTTCAGAATTAGGGCTGGTATACGTTCCTAAGCCTAACCTTCTAACTCTGCGTACATGTCCTGCCCCGGCTCTGCAGCACCTGCCGCTGGGTGCTGGACCATGAGCGACCCCAGCCTCACCTGCTGGGGGGCGCTGCTGTAACACTGAGCCCCCAAAGCTTATGCTGCTGCGCTGCTTTGCCTTTCTCATCGGGTGGCACTTCTTGGCCGTGCAGGACCGCCACTTCCGCTCTGTGGAGTGCAGGAATAAGACCAAGGACTCGGGGGTGCTGCTGGTGCCCCAGATCAAAGCCTGCATTGCTACTGACCCTCCTGAACGTCTGATACCTGTCGCTGGGGTTGGTTTGTGTGATTTTCATAGACACACGTTATGTTATTCTCAAGGTGAAGAAAAGGACTTACTGACATGACGAAGGGACTCCAGAACGAATGATTATTATTGGTGGCAGTTGTGGCCTGATGGCTAGGGAAGCTCACTTGTAATGGGAAGTAGCACTGAAGTACTCTGAGCAGGGTACCGCCCCCAAGCACTGCAAATGTGCAGGATTACGGGCAGGGTACCGCCCCCAAGCACTGCAAATGTGCAGACGTACAGGCAGGGTACCGCCCCCAAGCACTGCAAATGTGCAGGATTACGGGCAGGGTACCGCCCCCAAGCACTGCAAATGTGCAGACGTACGGGCAGGGTACCGCCCCCAAGCACTGCAAATGTGCAGGATTACGGGCATACTGATGTCTTTCCTATATGTATATTATTCCTTTCTACCTTTCCTGTTACTCCTCACTACATTACAGAATAGACATACTCTGTGTGTCACTTCTTTGCATGTTACTCTTCCTGCTGTAGTTTAAACGTGTAGCCCATTGTTAAGGCACAAAGGGACCCCGCCACATAATGTGCCCCGTGGCCCTTAGCTTGGTTCAGAGAGGAAGTGCAGACCTCAGCCTCACACTGTAGCCGTAAAACGTTACTCCACACACTTCCAGTGTGGAGAAGGAGTAGCTTTTGCTGGGTTCCTCGAAATATGTTTAGCCCCAACTATGGAAACAAAACAGGAAACAAGTAAATGAAAATAACAGGCCTTGGAAAGTGCGCCTCAGCGGGATATGGGGTTCAAGACACTCTGCCATGTTTGCTCAGATTGTTGTGCTCTCTAACCTCAGCATTTCAGTGGCTGGATGCAGTTGGCCATGCTCCTTTTACTGTCTGTTCTGCTCTGGTTACAGTCCGCTCTGGTTACAGTCTGCTCTGGTTACAGTCCGCTCTGGTTACAGTCCGCTCTGGTTACAGTCTGCTCTTTCTTGCACTGGTTACAGTCTTTTCCACAGGATGGAGCTACAGACAGGGAGGTAAACATGATTCGGTTATGGGGAATTCACTTGTGAAGCATGTTCTTCCACCAGGGGACACTGTTTCTCATTTTGAGGTTGAGGTAGAGAAATTACTCCACACCAAAGCAAAACAAAAAACAACACAGTAAGCAGGCTAATAAGGCACAGACACAAAGAGCAAGTTAGAGATGCCGATTTAGGTCTTTGTACTGGGAAGCCTGCTGGTGTAAGCTGGTGGGACGGGGGGTGACAACACATGCAAACAATGGGAGCAGAATTCAAAGATCCAACCCTGAAGATCTGAGGCACCAGTGTTCCCCACTGAACCACTTTAACATCAGTGAACATCCTTACCCCTGACCCCTGCCTGACGTCTGAAAGAATCCTTACCCCAGACCCCAATGTTAGAGAGCATCCTTATCCGCAATGTTAGAGTCAGAGACCATCCTTTTTTTAGTAGCAAGATCAACTGTGGTGATGTTCGCCTCGTAGTCAACATCCTTCACACCCTTGCACTTTGGCAGGGCCAGCAGCACTCACCGAAGAGAGGAAGTGCAGCTGCGAAGGCTTCCGTTTCCTGTCATTGTGCTGTGAAAGAGAAACTCACCGTACAGGCACAGATTCTGCCTCCTGCCTTAATATTTGCAGTGTAAAGTCTCACTCTAATACTTCTGTGTGTCTGACAAGGAGCTATGCATCCCAAGAATGTTTCAGTGTCAGTCAAATAAGAGTGTTTTGGGATTAGTAGGATTTTCTGCCTATACAGTGAAGATATTTATTCCAGTTTCATCTGAACAGGGGCTGGAGGTGGTTTATAAAGGGGATTTATACTGGCTGGTGCTCCATGCTGAGTGTAAAGGGTTAGAATCATGGTTTAGGGTTAGGATTCGTCCTAAGCTTAGGGCTTATGGTTAGGGTTTGGGATTCCCGCTGACGTCAGTTCCACTCTGTTTAGTCCGCATACACACAGCATAATGGGCAGACTCTCTTCATCTGCATTTACATTTATATTTATACTTTTGCTTTTGTCCAGAGTGTCATATTAGTGAGATCAAAAGTAAATTACGAACATACATGCAGTCAAGGAGTTGGCTAAGCATTAGTGCAGCTAGGCTGAGCTTTCAGTGAATATCCAGGTGCAAGTGAGAGGGTTGGAGTAGGAGCTACACAATGTCTACCAAACAAAGGGAGAACCTAGTAAGACATCTACACAGATCAGCAGAAATAATCATCAGCAACATTAAGAGCATTCAGGGAATATACAGTGATGTAGGCTGGTAGAGGAATTCACGTGAATCTAAAGACATTATTTGCAAACATTTAAACCTTAAATGGGAAATGCAGCATCTGCCTATCATCAGACAATATTCACAGATTGCCATTATATTTAAAGCAACAGTCATTCTTAATGAATGAAGGAATTTTTCCACAATCCCCTTAGCAGCACGGAGCAGCAGAGCATCAGAATGACGGGAAGACAAGCACAGAGAGAGAGTGACAGGAAGGCAGACACTGAGACAAGCACACAGAGTAACCGACAGGCAGAAACAGGGACAGGCACACAGACAGAGTGACAGACAAGCAGACAGAGAAAAACAGACAAGCAGGCAGTTGGACAGAGAGGCTGATAAACAGATGGACAGAGACAGGCACACAGACAGAGTGACAGACAGGCAGAGTGACAGACAGACACAAAGAGACAGGCTGGCACACAGACAGGCAAACAGGGAGACAGCGACAAGCAGACAGTCACAAACAGGCAGAGACACACAGCTAGACAGACAGGAACACAGGCAGACCAAAAGACAAGCAGGTAGTCAGGCAAACAGACAGACAAATCGACAGAGACAGACAGGTTGACACAGACAGAGAGATACAGGCAGGCAGACCGATAGATGGATGGATGGATTGATTGATTGACTGACTGATTAAATGAAAGACAGCAAGAGTGCAACAAATGCCCAGGAAAATATTGTATGAAATTTTGTAGTAACACTTCAGAAATAAATGGTATTGCACAGTGGGTTGTACAGTAATAAATAGTATTGCACAGTGGGTTGTACAGTAATAAATAGTATTGCACAGTGGGTTGTACAGTAATAAATAGTATTGCACAGTGGGTTCCTCAGTGCTAAATACACAGCAGGTTGATCCGTGATAGTATTGCATTGAAAATCCTTTTGTGCTCAGAGGTTGAAAGTCATGCGGCATGAGATTTTTCACACCATGTATCTGGTTTTACTTGCTCTACTTGACCTTTAAATGCACACAGAACTAGCACTTTTCCCCCAGAGGACTGTACAGTTAGCAGTGCTCTGACATCTATGCTGAAACTTTGCGCATATGAGGGGAAAAAACTCTGGGAATGAAAAAAGATCTGTCATAAGAATGCATGGGTTCCTTTTATGGTCAAGAGTCGAGAAATGGTTCTTTTTAAAGAACTGTGACTATGATGCGCCTCTGGGGATGCTGCCAGTGTCTCAGGGCTCAAAATGGGCCACAGCAGAACCGGTCCTGCACTGTTCCGTCATACACACACAGGCAGGATCAGCAGGTCAGGTCTGAGGCATAACTCGAGCAGGAATGTTCTGTCTTTTCTGTAATGCAGTGATAAACTTCAACCCTACAAGCCACTCGCGCTCCCTGATCACATCCCAGTTTTTTGGGGGGTGACTTGGGCACGCCAGTGCAGTGATTCAGGGTGGGACTCAGACATGCCAGTGCAGTGCTAGATGCATGATTTTTTTCCTCTTTTCTGAATAAAATAGCCAGCAGATAGGGAGCCTGCCCTCCTCTTTATAACCCGAAACTAGCCTTAATCACCTGATTGGCAGATGAAAATATTGACACATAAATTAGGCTCGTTTTATTTGACTGTAACACACAATGTTTTGTGAAAGGTTAGGGCACATGAAGGACATGGTCATAAACTCCATCACTGACTGGAGGAGGGCAGGAACGACACCCAGTGTCTGAGGTGTGACACCATATTGTCAGCCACTGCATCATTTGCATAGGGGTGACTTTCCAGTGACATATAACAAACGTAAAACTGCATGATGCTGATATTTTGTTAAATGAAAGGAAGGAAAAGTGTTAAACTCTAATAGAATCTCTGTTTTTTTTCCCCACATGGTATTTACGGGTGCTTTCGAAATGTTAGAACTTTCTTCTGGAACCAGATCCATTTTCCAGAACAAATAACTTTTGTCATGTTCACACCGCAGGAACTCGGCCGAAATGTACTTCCACGAAAGCAGTTCCAGAACCCTTTTTTAGTACCTACTCCAGACTAGGGAGGTGCTTACAGTGACAGCCTGCTGAATGGTTGGCACTCACAATGATAGCCTGCTGATTGGTTGTTGCTTACAGTAATCATCTGCTGATAGGTTGGCGCTTACAGTGATAGCCTGCTGATTGATTGACCTCAAGCACCGGCCCTAATTTGGAAGTGCCTAAAAAGAGACATTACCCCAATTACATTTAATGCATCTGTTAATATTTTTTTGCCTTGTGTCTCCATATTTGTGTATCAGCAAATTTGATAATTAAGTAACATACTTTTGTCTAGTATCATCTGCGGGCCAGATTTAATAAGAATCACAAACATGTCGCGGATCATCTGTGTAAAATATAAATAAAAGGCTGTGTCCCGTTTTTATCACAATCAATCCCCCCAATAACCAACAAATGACTAACTAAGCCATGGGTAGCTCTATGTAAAAGTACAGATAAATTCTAGGAATGAGGTCAGTGAGTCAAAGAATGATCTTCCCCTTCCAAAGAAGGTGTGGGAGCAGAGCTAGTGCAACAAGGTTCAGACTCATCCAAGTTTCTTTCCCTTACAGCTATTCCCTTTAAGATTTCCAAACCCCATCCTCCTCTGTATTTTTCCACGTCCTCGTGACTGGGGGAGGCCCCCCTGATGGAGGAATGCAGTGCCCTGACTTCTGTCAGTACTGACCGGGACATGCTACATTCCTACAACTCACAGAGATGGATGTGGGTGAGGCAGCACTCAGCGGAGCCTTACAGTCTGAGGCGGGGAGGATCTGTTTATAAATGGTGGGCTTGGGGGCTGGGGATGTATGCCGGTCTTACAGTTTCAGGCAGGTAGGTTCTGTTTATAAATTGTAGTCCTGGGGGAGGGTTTTGTGTGCAGGCCTTACAATCAGAGTCAGGGAGGCACTGTTTATAAATGGTGGTCCTGCGGGGAGGGGGGTGTGTACTGGCCTTACAGTCTGAGGCAGGGAGCCTCTGTTTATAAACGATGGTCCTGAGAATTGGGGATGCATACCAGTTTTACAATCCAAGGCGAAGAGGGTCGTTTTTTAAGTCATCATTTACATAGATTAAACTGTGGTCCTGGAGGGCAGGGATGTGTGCTTGCCGAGCAATACAGGGAAGGTCTGTTTTACAGGGCCAGAGTGAGTCATGACTGCTTTGGAGTGAAAAACATTGAAAAGGTTCTTTTCTGCAAAGCCGACGCAACCAGGATGAACCCAGTGACTGGACCGCGGCAGGCTGAAGTAATTTGGACGAGGCCAGTGGGGGGGCTGGTCTGGCTTTGGATGGGTCGTTATGCTCGAGGGCCCGATAAGCAGATCCTCTTTCATGATAAAGGAGGATCTGTTTGGGCCTGTGATTCACCGACTCAGTATTTGTGTGTTTTATTGTACACAGGCAGCCGAGCCCACAAACTTTCCAGCTCTTTCCTGAAAAGCAGCCAGGAAAAACTATGTGGGTATAGCTGGGGGGGGGGGGGGGGG
>JAODUD010000062.1:30920986-30941854 GCA_026784285.1 Stomatorhinus walkeri
GCAGGGCACTGCATCCACTGCACCATCAGAGTGGGGCCACATTATACAGCAGCCCCCCCCCCACACACACACACAGCTCCCATTGTGCCCTCAAGGCAATTGTTTCACTGCAGATGAAGAGATGAGAAGGCAATCAGCCCCTCAGCTCCGGCCTGAATGGGGGAACCCCACACTGATTAGGCTTCCTTCCTGCGGTCTGATTGGCTAAGACCCCTGACGCCTGATTGGCTAAGATAAGCCCCCTTCCCATAGTCAGAAGAGTATCAGAATCAGGTGTAATATTAAAAGGAAACATCTGATCATTTTAACTGTCCACATCCAGATCCTGAAAGTATAGCTGTTATAGACACGCCTGAAGGTTCCTGGTTTGAGTCTCTGCAGTAACATTGTTTGGTTAGAGCCCTGAGCAGCTGTTGATGTATCAAAGTTTAATGTAAATACACCGAATTTTCTGGAATCCTTGAGAGCTCAGATCATGCTCTTTTCCTCAGCTGAGGTGGTGTTTTTTACACCAAGCCATCTTTCACAGGTTGTCTAGTGTTTTAACAAACCACCAACATGCTTTACCTAATGATCCACATGGACCCTTTTCTGTTTATGGGCAGGTCCAGCAGACCACCACGGCCACTCCAGGTTTTCCTGAGGCATTTGTGGATAGGCAGTGGCAGGCTGGTGTGGACTCTTACCTATGTGAATGAACAGCTTTACCATGCTTGGCTTTATTCTAATTGAATCAGCTACATGTGGGGTTAGACACAAAAAGACAACTCTCAACTCATTTAACCATTGAAGCCACCTTGAATCGTGTTTAAATATCTTTAAATGCTGTCAAAGTAAGTGTTTCAATACAGAAACATTCAAACTGTCAAAGTAAGTGTTTCAATACAGAAACATTATGTCGTAATCGAAAGATCCAAACACACAAAGCAGTGAGGAATTTTGTTAACGTGCGAGACATCCACCGTCACTAGCCAAAATAATTACCGGCCTATTGCTGTCAGGTCAGTAATCATGAAATGCTTCGAAAGGCTGGTATTATCTAACATCAAGGCCTGCACCCCCCCTGCTCTAGACCAAAATCAGTTTACTTACAAAGCTAACATCCACCGACTACAACACTTCACTTGCACTTCACACTGTACAAACTCATTTAGAATACCCTGACATCTATGCTAGGATGCTCTTTGTTGATTTTAGTTTAGCATTTAACTCCATAAGCAAATTAGTCAGGAAGCTCTGTGCTCAGGCCGCTTCCCAGTGATCTCTGCTCTCCCTGGAGGCTCGGTGCTCAGGCTGCTTCGCCGTGATCTCTGCTCTCCTTGGAGGCTCGGTGCTCAGGCCGCTTCCCAGTGATCTCAGCTCTCCCTGGAGGCTCGGTGCTCAGCCTGCCTCCTTATGATCCCTTTTCCCCTCAGAGGATCTGTGTTCAGGCTGCTCTGTTTGTTCTGTATTGGTTGAACATGCTGCTTTTTAGAGTCATACTGAATGTTAAACCTCTGGAATTCTGGGATTGTTCACTGATTTTGCTGTGCTGTCATTTGCTGTTGTTCTATTTCACAACAATGAAGATGTGTCCGAGGGACCATCTTGTCAGGAAATGCCTCAGTGTAAAGTGAAATTGACAATGATCTCTGTACACGAATACCATATTCCGAGTTCACAGCATGTCAGAAACACCCAACTCCATGTACCGATGTTTCATGTATGCAACCACTAGGCTGAGATGTCTGCTCTGCATGATTTCTCAGCTGTGAAACACATTGGTTCAGGGAAACAAGCCCACACTTCTGCTCTTTTCCAGCCAAAATCTCTACGTTCAAGAAAGAGTTAAAGAAGCGGTTTTCCTAAGTGGCTAATTTTATCCTGCTGGCGTCTGGAGAGGGAATCCTCCTCATCTTGCATTCTGCAGTGGAGGACACCCCTGGGTGATGTAAGGGGAACCCCCCCTCCCCCCCGCCACATGCTGAGGGGCCAGCAGCCTAGCTTATAACCACTGACACAGCCAGCCCAGCCTGTGGTCTCTCATCTGAGCTTTAAGACTCCATCCTTGTGGCACTCCTGCCAGTATGTGATATTTACACTGTTTTCCCCAAAAGAGCAGGCCAGAAACACAGCTCTCTCTGTGATAGATATTCCCTATTGCTAAGCAACGCCATCCCATCAAGTCTGAATGCTGCCATTTATAGATACATTATAATGCTTTCTGATTCAAAAAGTTCTTCTTATTAGAACTACTGATTTGTTGATTATTTGTGGGATAAATAAGAACTGTGTTCTGTCAAAAAATGACCTAAACTTGGGTTTATATTTTTTAAACGTAATGCGTTCATTCCTTAGTCGCGGAATTATTGGCATCTTTAGTACATTTTCTGCCAGTAAAATGGCTTCGCATATTTCCAGCCGGCGTAACATTAAAAACAGCTCAGAGTTTCCAGCCATCTGGGGCCCAAATATCTCATGTGGGCTGCCCTGTGAACCAGCTGTGTTTTTAGTACCTTTACCAGCGACTTCTGCAGTTCACGGAAACTGGTGACGTACCCAAAAGGCAAATCATATTGGGCCCCCAGTCCAGACCAATCCATTTATTTTCCAAATGTTCTAGGCCCTCTGTCACTCTGGGGCCCTTGAAATCATTCTAAATTTCCTCCGTCTTATGGCATCCCTCAACGTACATACAGTATAGGTTAAAATGTATTCATTCCATTGCGAATATCAATATTTTATTTATTCATATTTTTAATTCCTCCACGTCTTTCTTAGATATTTTATTGTTGTTATTGTAATTATTATTACTAGTAATACTACTGTTATCACTGATAATAATAATAATAATAATAATAATAATAATAATAATAATAATAATAATAATAATCCCAGTAGTACGTTTCTAATTACAGTGTAAGATAAAGAGCGCACGGGGAGTCGTGCGTGACCCGGGGATGGGGTCCAGCCAATGTCAAGTGACCAGCCCAGTTTATCTTGTACTGAGATGGGGCTCGAGAACGAGAGGTCCGAAACAAGCGTCCTCATGGACCAACATGAATTCAGCCGGACCTCGGAGCCGTTTCTGGCCGAGAAACAGAGAAACTGCACGGTGGCTAGCGACCGGGATCCCCAGGAAATTAACGCGCACCTGAAGGTAACTGGGCAAACAAAACAGGGTATACTCAAGGTAAATGCACGTCTGAAGGTAAATTGGGTATACTCAAGGTAAATGCGCGACTGAAGGTAAATTGAGTATACTCAAGGTAAATGCGCTTGAACATCAATCATTATGAAATCACCGCTTTGTCGTAGGCTGTATAGTTTCACTTTTGATGAGAATGGAAGTGAATAACTTCTTAATTAACTGGAACTGCATATGTTTACGGTGCTGCTAATTTTCAAGCATATGACTACTGCTAGTGTTTTAAAAGCTACACTTGCATTTAGGTGAACCAAATATACGAGGTACTACTGCGCTTTGGTTCGCTACTCAGCATGTACTACACTTCTATATTTAGGACTGTATTCTTGTTTTTATTTATTTCATGTCACGTGTAGCATTGGTGGACAACGCCAACATGGTTTCGTTATACGTGTGCAATTACTATAAAAATATACTGTTCTATAATGCGTAAAACATCGTTAGCAGAAGCGCAACAGCAGCAAACGTTGCCTACACGCTCAGCGCACAGGGTTAGTTGCTTTGTATTCGCGTGCATCGTATAAGTACGATTCCGTTGGCAGATCAACTTTGAGGACATCATCGGAGAGCCCGCCGCCCTGCACAGCTTTGACTCGGTGTGGGTCTCCAGCAGCGCCCTCTTTGAGCTGCTTAAATACGCTTCGTACCGCCTGATCAGCGCGCTGCTCGCCGTCCTCCTGTCTTTCGCGGCGGGATCCCTCTTCGCGCTTCTCCGTTGCCTTCATATCTGGTATGGCATCTCCTGGCTAATTCAGTCCCTATTGCGCCACAGTACCGTGAAAAATTAAGTGGCCAGTGAATACGTCACCTGTTGAAGCTGCAGGTCTTGAAGAATAAATCTAACGTAACTTTTAATTAAAGCAAGGCCGTAGTTATAACATATACAGCCTTGATTTAATGTAGGAGGCTGCTTACTGTTAATTACCCGTCATGTTAATGACTCTAATCATTCATGTACGCTGTGGGATATTTTCTAGGATACTGATCCCAGTGGTGCAGGTGTGGTTTATGGCTCTGCCGACAGTCCAGACAGTCTGGAGAAGTTTGGTGGACACCTTTGTGGCTCCTGTATTCACAAGCATGGCCAGATGTCTGTCTACAATGGACGTGAAAACTGCCAAACCCAAAATACACCAGAAGTGCAGGCAAGGGGAAAACTGCTAATTTCTGACCCAATATTTGTTTGTGACCAAACTATTTGACAACATTCCATTATTTCATTGTAGAGAAGAGTTGAGATGGTCAGGGCTGTGTTTGTAAAGATTAAATGATGCAATATTAGTTAAGATCTGACTGTATGTTCTGTGTAACAGAAACATTTGACAAACGGTGTGCCGCTGTGTATATCTCCTTAAACAAACGCAAGTACTACACCAGAAAATAGCCAGCAGTAGTCTTGTGACCGGCCCTGTCTTGTACTGTTCTTCAAGAATGCGTTGGTACAGTATATGACCAAAGTGACAAAACTGTAAAGTTTTCTGATACATTTTGATCACAGGTGTGACCTCAACAAGAAATGTTTAACTTATTGAAAATGTGTTTTGTACTGAAGACAAAGTACAGAGATATTTACAGAGCACCCATTCATTCTATAATTATTGAATATTATATAAAACGATTTAACTCTAACCTGTATTTAAACCTTTCCTGTGAAATGAATGTAAAAATGTCACTTTTCTTAATTGTAGTTGATTATTTTTCGGTTTTTATGCAGTCAGTAGTTTTAACTGAATTACATGCTATTTCTGTTATTCATATATTACTCAAGCTGGCACTAATATAATCAGCGTTTCAACTCTATAATCATTCTCCAGTTTGCTCTTCCATTATTAGCTATCAGTTCATCGCACCAATATGATTTCTGCTTTTGACAATAATTTTACAACAAAGTACGAGCACACTATTCAGATACATGTAAAGTCGAAATAAAATTAGCTGAAGGTGACCAGACTGCTGTGTGGTGACTCATTTTGAGTTATGTCAAGATATGTCAAACACTGCAATTCAGAAGTTATGTCATGGGAACGTCTGCAAAAATGTTCAGCGTTCGGACAGTCAGTTTCCATTAAACTAAGAATCCTGTATGAAAATAGCCTGTAGCTGTGTCCTCAGTACTGATGCATGTACTGGTCACTCATCTGTATCTGTTATGGGCCCGACTGTTTAACTAAACGTAAGTCTACTAATGAACTGGATGACTCACAGTGAAACATCTGTGACAGTAGCACAGTTATAATTCAGAGACACCAACAGCTACAGAGTATCCTTGAACTGTTTCCTTTTGGGATTAATGAAGTAGGCCCATCCATCCATCCATCTTTCTATCCTGTTTATAGGAACTGTTTTACTGCACGACGTGAAATGTTTTCCATACCTGAGTTGATGTTGAGTATCACGTGAGGCAAAGCTTCATGCCAGTTAAATAAACCACTGAAAGATGCAGATTGGCTTTTTTTCTGGCCATGGCAGCGGCCTGTGGAGAAGAAGGCTGTGAGCGGAGAGGAAGGAAGCGGGGATAAACCTGCAGTAGGGCGCATACTGGCAGGTCTAACACAAGGGCAAAACGCAATGCCAAATTAAGAAAGGAATCCTGTCATTCGCTGATCTTACCCGGCTGTTTTTTCCCGTTTGACTGTCGCCTAATTATCCATATTTCCACATTCACCCAAATAATCCAGACGGGTTGTAACCATATCACTCATGGCTTTACATTTAGCGGCAGCAGAGCTCAGTTTGCGGATGATCCCTTGCGCTTCGCGCAGGGGTGTGGCGCTGCCCCCCTCCATCCATTTAATACCATCCCAAAGCGGGACGCGCTCCATTCCCCCAGCAGCTCCGTCTTTACACTTTCATTGTTAGCATTTTGATTAAAATAGTTTTTCAATTCGCCCTTCATCAAGGATCAGCGGAACATATATAGTGCAAATAACTAAGACATGGATAACGACAGCATGAACGGGAAAACGTTGCAGGATGTACACACGAAGGAGATAGACCTCGTAAATCGGGATCCCAAGCACTTAAATGATCATGTAGTAAAGGTATGTGGACGCGTCTAACGCACAAGGCTTTTAAACTAAAAAAATCGACTTTTAAAACTTGAAAAAACTTTTAATTATGAAACGGAGCTCATATAGCTTCTAGGTTGTGGTAGTTTTAATTGTAATATCTACAATACAATATTGTAATATTGTATTAGTTTACAACACGCTTAGTTTGTATGGGAATAAAGTAAACTTTGGCAGATCCTGTAAACACAGATGACATTTGAAAGCAAGGTGTCCACACTCATCAATGAACCTCATGATCAGCATCTTGAATAAAGAAACCACTATATATTAAATAAATAACATTTAATGCATCCGAGCAGTTAACGCTACATTTCACGGGGTTTTAACCGTAAACCCGCACCAATCGCCAAAGCACGCCTACCGCACCCCAGTAAAAACAGTCAGCATGACCCTCGTTGTAGGGACAGCCAGTAAATACTGTCTTTGCTGCGTGGGGTTCGTTACAAAAACAGATAGGAAAAGTAACTGTCTGCTTAACACGATGTCACTGAAGTAGCCACAGACGGTAAACATAGAGATATTGATGTAGAATGAGGAATGACCTGTAATTATAACCCTGCGCCACCGGTTAGGGTGCAGATCATCGTAACGCCGCGTGCAAAGCAGCGAAAACATTTCTGTCACCAGAGATATTAACGTCATAGCGGCTCCCTGGCTTTGCACAGACAACCACAGCTGCATGTGAATAAACCTGAGAATTCATGGTATTCAATCTGACAAATTCAGCCAAGGAGAATCATCTGTCATGCCAGTATACATTTAGTGACATGAAACATCGTAAGTATGACTGTTTGACCATTATCATCTTGCATTTGGGGAGGTACTGGCCAATGGTCACTGTTTTTGTGAAGTTCAGGATATGGAAGCAGACGGACAGTGTATTCAGAAGCAACATGGCTGCACCTCATATGTCATCATGGGGCAACATTTGATTACATTTGATTATTTGATCAGCAACATTTGATTATTTGATAAGTAACATTTGACTAACCACCAGGTGTCATCAGCCCTTCCTGGGGAACTCATTCAGCACATAAAAACAACAAAAGACTTCAGTGAATGTCAGCACTGAGCTATAGATCCCATTAACCCTACACCAGGGCACTCTCTTACTGTAATGATGCACTGTAATAAGGATCCACAGGGCCTGTGAGCAACAGGGCATCATTCCCAGCTTGTCCAGACATCATGACTGTGCAATATCACCAGACTCCAGCTCCTTGGCACCTTATTTATATAGTAGCTGTTTTATCCAAAGCAATGGTGAAGTCAGTCCCAGGAGCAGTCGGGGGTTAAGGACACTCAACCATGGGATCTAAACCATCGTGGTCATGCTGTGCATAGGCATATGCTATACTACGTTCTATCCTAATCTCAGCAGTGGAGACAGGTTGATTTCTTTGCCTGCCTGATCCAGTGGTGAGATGGTTAACAACATGGTCACACCTTCTTACAGCTGTGTGTGAACAACATTAAGCTGTCATCCATGTGAGCACCTCAGAGTGTCCATCGCTGGATGGTGTCCTCATCTCCATGACATTTTCTCCTCCTCCTTCAGGTGGACTTTGAGGATGTGATTGCCGAGCCCGCTGGCACCTACAGCTTTGACGGCGTGTGGAAGGCCAGCTTCACCACCTTCACTGTCACCAAGTACTGGTGCTACCGGCTGCTGACGGGTTTGGTGGGCATCCCACTGGCCCTGGTTTGGGGAATCATCTTCGCCATACTTTCCTTCCTGCACATCTGGACTGTTGTTCCATGTGTGAAATGCTACTTGATCGATATCCAATGTGCAAGCCGGGTCTACTCCATCTGCATCCACACCTACTGTGACCCCTTCTTCGAGGCCATTGGCAAGTGTTTCAGTGGCATCCACATGCGTCTCACTAAGGAGGTGTGAGGAGGATGCAGGCATGAGGAGCACCACACCTGCCAGAGAGAACACTTGGTATTGCCCACAAAGGGCAGGTAGCTGGGAAGGAGGCGGGGTCTAGTCATCACCTGTCCCTCTTTGCCAGCGGACTCATGGATGCTTTGACTCTGCAACATGGATAAAGAGCAAAATCCATGATTCTCCTATTCTCCTTGTTGTCACTACAGGACCTAGGGTCTTCTCGGACCATCCAGGGCATTCTGGGATGGTCCAGGGCATTCTGGGATGGTCTAGGGTATTCTGGGATGTCCCAGTGCATTCTGGGATGGTCCAGGGCATTCTGGGATGTCCCAGGGCATTCTGGGATGTCCCAGGGCTGTCCATCTAGCTTCCCACACACAGTCTGGCATGTGCCCACTGCTACTTCATTGTAGGCATCTTCAGGCATTGCAGAGGGCCCTGTTTGTGCGCTACACTCTACACCACAATGTGAAACTGGAGGCTTCAGACCGACAGAAATCTGGCAGCCAAACTGGCTCTCTCATCCGCTGTTGTTCAAGCGAAGCTCATATCCTCGGTCTGGCTTGACCCATGTGTCCATTCCACTCCTTAATGATACAGTACATTTGATACTGACTGCTTAGTGTAGCGTTGGCCCCAGATTGCTTTGCGTAGCTTTATCCATGGGCTGCCTAGCGTACCGCTAGCTCCAGATCACATAGCATAGCATTAGCCCTGGGCCACTTAGCATAGCTTTAGCCCTAGACCACACAGCATAGCATTAGCCCTGGACCACTTAGCATAGCTTTAGCCCTAGACCACATAGCATAGCAGTAGCCCTGGACCACTTAGCATAGCTTTAGCCCTAGAATCACCACAGATTCCTCCCCCCAGTGAAGAAGACAGCCTAAGCTGCCCTCATCCACATAGATTTCTGCAAGTTGCGAAAGACGTGGTGTCCTTCCCATGATGGAAATGAGGAATGTTTTACTGCTTTTATTGAGTTTAATCCAGCATGTATATGAGCATTATTTAACATCTGTAAAAACCTGCAGCACTGATAACTCTTTGTCAGAGAATGGAAACTGGCATGTGCAGACCTTGTGACCTGGGGTTGCCTTATATCTGACAGGAGTCACATTCTGTTTACTGCTGTTCCTGTAGTTTGACCATGTTTCATGATAAAAGTGATTTTGATACTGTGCTTTTACTGAACATCACAGCTGGATACATTAAAAGACGTAATCAATCACACACAGATTGTTCCGCTTCTTAACTAGTGGCTTGTAAGTAAAATACTTAAAATATCTTTTATTAAAACTCTGTAATTGAATAACAATATACATTTACATTGCACTGGATCAGCAGCATGGAAGGTGGCTGGTTGCATGGCCTGGATAACAATGCTTAAAACTTCATATGAATCTATTTTAAAAATGTCCCCCCATGTCTGATGACAGTAGTGATCGGAAACAGTGAGTCTCCATACAGGGAGAGTTTCTGATGATGGTGGCTTTGTGGGTCTGCGGGACAATAATGATAACGCTCACATTCGCCTCCGTCCCGGCACAGCTCAAAACCCTGAACTATTGGGCAGAGACAGACCCCACACACCACTGGAGGCCACTTTCCACACGTCTGGCACCATCAGCAGGAGACATTGGGGGTCACAGTGAATTATTGCCCTTTGCTGCAAAGTCTGAAGCTTCACTCCATACTTGAATTCTGCTCTCACCAAAATGAACAAAAAAGCAGAAAGACACTGGTCGCTTCACGTCTCACTTAAGTCACCTTCAGTTCAGATTTGAGACAATCATAAAACCATCCAGGTGGTCAGAGACACCGACAACGTAGCAAATCATGCTAATGTCCCCAGAGATACACACAACAGAGCAAATCAACCCTAACCCTAACCTTAACCCTAACCCCCTGGAGATTAGGCAAGCCTAACCCTAACCCTACCCCCTGGAGATTAGGCAAGCCTAACCCTAACCCCCTGGTGATTAGGCAAACCTAAACCTAACGCCTTGGAGATTTGGCAAGCCTAACCCTAACCCCCTGGAGATTAGGCAAGCCTAACCCTAACCCCCTGGTGATTAGGCAAACCTAAACCTAACGCCTTGGAGATTTGGCAAGCCTAACCCCCTGGAGATTAGGCAAACCTAACCCTAACCCTACCACCTGGAGATTAGGCAAATTTAAACCTAACCCCCTGGAGATTTGGCAAGCCTACCCCTAACCCCCTGGAGATTAGGCAAGCCTAACCCTAACCCCCTGGAGATTAGGCAAACCAAGTTTGTTCATATGGCACTTCAGACACAGAGGCCATTCAATGTGCTTCACATAAAACAAGATCAAATAAAAGTAATCATTAAAAGGAAATTAAAAAAAATTAAGTAAAACTCAATTCAAGTAGCAGTAATAAAAAATTACAAATAGAAGACACATAAAATGGTCAAAGATGAATGTAATCCTGCTGACTTTACAGAAACACACTATAGGTCACCTGCCATGCTGATGCAGGGCCACTGGACCCCAGGATTCTTTATAGCAAAGGTTTTGACAGCTAGTGAATTATATATTATAACAAGAGAATCCAGTGAGCAGACAGAACAGAAGAACTACTCGCAGCGTGTTAGCCTGTAACCTCATTGATTTGGTAACCATTTTTCTAAAGCCCAGATCTTCTTCAGTGGACCTTAACGTCTCCATAAGTATTCACATTTTTCCACTATGGCGATCACACACCTTATTCCTGGAAAAACATAATGCGAGAAAAAACAGCATGAGAGACAGAGGCTGCCTTGCTTGACACGGCTGTGTCTGTTACACAAGAGGGCTGAAAAATAAACGCACCAGACCAGGATCTCACCTTAACAAAAGTCAGCATGGTGTTCCAGGCGAGGACAGTGAGTATATGGCAGAAAATGATTATGATCGTAAAATAAAGGTGTCTGTAAACATCCCTACAGGACTGAGCACTGGGAGTTCACATTCTCCATGCCTGTCAAGTTTGTCACGGCTCTCTAAGCAGAGACTTCTGTGGAGAAGCTCATTGGCTGCCAGTGCCCTCTGCTTGAAGATCTTTGCACGTCTAGGATGAGAAAGAGAGCTGGGAAATGCTGCCTGGCCCCTCACACCCAGGTCACTACCTCTGGCATGGTCTCCCTATAAGAGCACCGAATACCAGCACAGCTCGGCACCAGAACCGCTTCTTCCCCAGGTCACTGCCTCCGAAACTAGGCACCATGAGAAGTTCATTGTCCCTGTCACTCCTTTCTGTACTTAGTTACCCACTGTACTCTATACTCCTATGGATACCAAGCCTTTTTCACAATCCCAAACTGTGCTCACCCTGCTTTATATGCCTATATGTTATTTTGTTAATTATCAGCACATTTTCTTATTATGTATCTCTCTTTTTACCTTTATAATATTTACATGTATATGCTGGATGTAGCTGATGCTGCCATCTTCTGGTGAGCTTTCAGAAATGCAACACAAACAATGTTTAAAGCAAGCGCCAACCAGGCAGGGTTTAGGTATAGAAACTAGTGAATGCCAAAGGAAGCTTCATAAACCATTTGCTGTCTATTCTGAGCCCACTGCTCTCTGTTCAAAAAGGGCTCAAAGCATGCCCCAAAGCAAACCAAGTGCGCCATCTAGTGGTCAAAAATACAGCAGATAGTTCATGAAGCTTCATTTGGTATCACTAATAGAAACCATGTGGAATTAGACAGCTTTATATGATACAGCTGTATAATGAGAAGACTTCATACAAAAACAAGCAAGTGAGCAAGCAAAGTACAAAGTATGATTCAGATAAATCCTCAGAATATTGTTTATAAAGTGTTAACCACCTGGGAGATCTGACATCAAATTCAGAGACTGAGTGGCCCAGAATTTTGTATGATTACCCATAAGCCCTTGCTGCCATGCCCCTTCACAGCTCACAGTTAGAGACTCATCACGCCCCAAACCCGTAAACAGGCCTACAGCTCACAGTTAGAGACTCATCACGCCCCAAAACCCGTAAACAGGCCTTCAGCTCACAGTTAGAGACTCATCACGCCCCAAACCCGTAAACAGGCCTTCAGCTCACAGTTAAGGACTCGTCATGCTCATGTAGTCCATCAGATAATTTTGTATTAGTGTGCTAAGCAATACTGACAGCACTGTTTTAAGTGATATTGCTTGTGGTTTTCTGGGATTACACACTCTTTAAAATTGCTTTATAAATCTTACTCTGAAATTTAAAGTACAATATGTCTATGCCCTTCGTAGGACAAAACATCTGTATCATTTGATCAAATCTGATGGAGAGAAACTGGATTTTTATAATATGTTGAACATTCTGCAGGGTAGCAGGAATGTGATATGATTCACACTGCAGGGTAGTCGAGGTCCGCTGATTCCATCTTACCTGCAATAATGTCGGTATTAACATTATCATACCTATATGTCCAGAATTTACGTTTTTATCTCTATCCCTTATAAGCGACCTATAAATTATTAAATAAATGGGAATATTAATCCCAAGCAACAAAATGGATAGATTGACACTGGAGAGCCGCACTGTACTTTAGGCACATTACCTTGCTCTGTCCAGCAGGTGGTAGCAAAACCACGTTTATAAATACTGCATATTGCCAATACTGTACTGAGGGTTATTGTTTCGCCGGACAGTGTTTTCTCTGACATTCGTCAATGTACCGGTTCTTTCATGCTTACGCGGGTTTCCTCCATCCATTGAACTGGCGTCTGCCCCTGTCCAGCTCCCGGTGCTTCCTGGTATATGATGTGTGTAAATGCAGTTGTTGCAGTTGGGTGGAAGTCATTCACGGTCGCAGCAAGTTGCTTATCAGACACCATTATTCAAAGTGTTTTTTAAAACTCCCGTTATGACTGATGTACTCCCAGATCCGCTGGTTCTGCCTAGGGTGGGTGGTAGAATCATCCATATTGCGTCATCATCAGGACATACGGAACTGAACCAAATATACGAGGGACAGGCTGTAGAATGGGTTTCAGCTAACAGAAATACGCTACATGCCACACAGAGCTCAATAAAAGCACCCCATTGTTCTCCTTGTGGAAATATTTATATGCTGTTTAGTACAAACAACAAGAGAAGTTACATCAGTTGCAACGTTATATTACTGGTATATTCCAGCTGCAGTTTGCCTTGATTTTGACGTTTATTAACGGAGTTAAGATCATTTCCACAACAGAGGCAAACTTATACGCACAGATATAACAGCTACAGCATTGCGGCCACGGCAAATTGCCGAAATTAATTTCACGCCCAATAGCAACCACGACATTATCATTGTAGACCATTAATATGAAATTCCTGACAGATAATCACCGTGCTATCCATTCATCCATTTTCCAACCCGCTTAAACTATTGGGTCGCGGGGCACTGTGCTATGTCTTCAGTAATTATCGACACTTGCGATATGCAAAGAAGTATTTCACCGCACCATTTACTGTCGCAAAATAAAGTGGCCCGTCGCGTTGTTGCACTGTACTTACAGTGCCGGTTATATATTTAGCGGTGGGATAATTAATCACAGAGATCGCAGTTTTACATAATGATTCCAAGTGTGGACTCGACACTTCCTCACATACTATGGCAGTGCATGTGACACTAACAGGACGGTGGCACTTGATGCATTGCCCGTTTCCCCGTCTTTGTTGTTGGGCTTTTACCGGGCTTCTGCGGTGACTCACACAACGCCAAATCCAGTCCTTCTCACCTGCGGCTGCGGCCGCCAGAAGCGGGAGGAGCCGCGGCTCGTTGCGAGCGGAGGAGGCGGTGGTCTGTGGTAGGAAACGAGTCCCAGTGGTGCCCCTGGTCCCACTCCGGGCGGAGAGGCTCTGATGTGCGGGTTTGGACCCCTTGCTGGACGTTTCTCGAGATTTATTTGGACCGTCAGATGAACCGGCAGCAATGATGATCTGATTCAAGGCTGCACATCCCTGGTAAGTGCATTTATATCTCAACACCATCGCAAACTGATTAATGGAATTGTGTTCTAAATAGTTTTTTTATTGCAAAATAAAACGGGACTTGCGTTTATACGTCTCAGATATTGAGGAGAAGTGGTTTTATAAAATAAACGCACTGGTGTTTCGGCTCCTTTTATAAAAGCGAGGAGGACTTTCGGCTCCCCAATTTGCTTTTCAAAATGATTGTGATTGTGAAAATGACAGTGACTGTGTGCTATGTAATATTGTCAGTTTTGCTAGTTTTTAACTGCAGTCTATTTCAAGAAGTCGAAGCGGCTTGTTGTAAAATCAGGTACATTTCTTCTGTTATGAACACACTACACGGGCAATACGTTTAGAGGTAAAACAGCATTTACCTGAACACACTTCACAGGCAGTGCGAGGTAAAACAGCATTTACCTGAACACAATTTTCAATATTGAAAAACTGATGATATCAAAACCTTGATTCAGTGTCCATTTAAAGTGAAAGATTGAAGATTGTTGTTTCAATGTTGTTTCAACTGTTTTGTCTGATATGGAATCAATGTCATTTTAACATATGTGTGCTGTCTGGGTCCGTTCTGTTCCCTTGCTGTACTTTGTGTGCCCTTCACAATGAAAGCTCTGCTTTTTGTCCGTAACTCTAACCCTAACCCTCCTCAATAAGACTGCAGAAAGTAAACGGAGTGTAAATACGACCCCCCCCCCCCAAGTCCGTCTTTCTGTTCATTGCTTTATCTGATTAAATTCCCCAGCTGATCAGTGGGACCGCAGGCTGGGCTGACTTCAGCTCTCCCCAGCGACTCCTAACCACTGGTCCGCTGAGTCAGTAGGAGTCAGCGCTGACTCCCGTCGGAATACCGAGGCTCTCGGCCCATAGAGATCCAGCAGACTAACAAAGGGCCATCCAGGCTTCTGTCAGCATGTCCTCGATGTGGAGAGTGGGGGGGGGGGGGCGGAGTTTACACTCTTAGCTGAATAGAGCCGTTTCTGTGTCTTGTCTCTTCTTCTGATTCAAATTTTCAGTGCTGTTCTCAGTAATACTATGTACACAAGAGTCTGACTTTGCAGTATTAATATGCTAAAAGGTACCATTCATATTTTGATTTCCTTTCCCTTTTATATATATACATATATTACTAGCTTTAAAGTGTATTTCCTGCTGGCTCGCAGGAACATCATGCGGATCTCCACCATGCCGCTGGCTGGCGTTCTTCTCCTGGGCTCCCTGTGGTGGGGGGGCGGCACTGCCAGGCCATGTGAGGACCCCCCAGCTGGCTCCCGCCTCAATCTCTCAGTCCAGTACGAGCTCCCCACCTTTGTGAGCAAGACGGCAATCCAGAGCGTGCTCATACACGACAGGCGTATATATGTGGGTGCAGTGAACAGCATCTACTCACTTAGTGAGGACCTGCGGGTGCTCTGGGAGTACAAAAGTGGCCCGGTACTGGATGACCCAGGCTGCCCACCCTGCCAGGCATGCTCAGAGCATGGCAACACATCCTCCAGTCTCCTGAGAAACAACACCAACATGGTCCTTCTAGTGGAGACCTTCTACGACGAGGAGCTCTTCAGCTGTGGTACGGCGCTGGGCGGCGTCTGCCGACGCCACATGCTGGACGGTAGCCAGCAGCACGCCGAGCCTGTCTGCATGTTCTCGCCCAAGTCCAGCAGGGGGCAGTATGGCTGCCCGGACTGCATCGCAGGTCCAGAGGGCACCCAGGTGCTGAGCGTGGAGAGTGGGGGTGTGGTCCGCTTCTTTGTGGCAAATTCAGGCCTGACGCTGGCGTCACCACGGGCTCCTCTTCTGCATACCATCTCCGTGCGGGAGATGAAGGAGACGCAGGATGGATTCCACTTCCTCTCGGGACGCTCCTACTTGGACGTGCTGCCGCCGCTGGTGTTGGAATTCCCAGTGCGCTACGTGCACGCCTTCCGAAGCGGCCCACATGCCTTCTTCCTCACTGTGCAGCGGGAAGACCGCGTCTCCCGTGCCTTCCACACACGCATCGCCCGCACCTGCGCTGGCGAGTCGGAGCTGCGGCGCTACGCTGAGCTGCCCTTCGAGTGCATGCTGACCCGCAAGCGGCGGCGCCGCCAGGCCCGTGTCGAGGTCTTCAACATCCTGCAGGCCGCCCACGTGGCACAGCCTGGCCAGCTCCTGAGGGAGGAAATGGGCCTACCAGAAGGGGAGGAGGTGCTGTTTGCAGCCTTCTCCCGCAGCCGGCCTAACTCCCCAGAGCCGACGGCCAGCTCGGCGGTCTGCGTCATCCCCCTGCGGGACGTCAACGTCTTCTTCAGGGACTACATGCAGAGGTGTCACACCCGGCAGCTGTATCACTTCAGGGGCTCCGACGAGAAGCTCTGCTACAACTCGGTAAGAGCCTAAGTCCCACCCCCTCATCGCCGCCATGAATCCTTATTCTGCAGCCCTTCCTCATCCGTCAGTGTCAGATACTGAGTCTACAAATCCGGCGATAAATAGTGCCATAAATTTCCCCATCAGTGTCTCAGCTCTGCTGAACTGATGGTCGCACTTGGAGGAGCAGCATGTGAGGTGTAGGAATGGAGGCATGAGGCGCCACCTGATCTGGGATCAGCCCCGTGATTTGGGAGTAAATGCAGGTATAGTGGTGTACTACGATTTCCGGGCAAAAGTTTGGTGTGATTATTGCTGAGAAACATCCCCTTTGATGGTTCTGTGATCAGGAAGCTCCGTCTCCATGCTCTCCTTCTCTCTTCAGCCATCAGAGACTGACGCATCTTTCTGCAAGCTGCTCTTAAAATGGTAAAGATGATGATGATGTGGACAGATGTAGATATATGTAGATCGAAAGAAAGAAAGCAAACAGGCAAGTGAGCAAGCAAGCCAGATGAAAACAGAGGAGAGGATCCAAAAAGTCGGGAGGGGAAAAAAAAACATCTGGGGATCATCTTTCTGCCTTCCACTTTTTAAATGATTGTGTACAGATGATGCTGGAGTGTATTATACCCATGTAAAGTGCCTTGGGAAAACTGTATTGTGAAAGGTACTATATAAAAAATAAATTGAATTGAATGTCGGAAAGTATTGCACAGAATTTTGTAGTAACGTCTCATCAATATGCAGCGCTGCACTGAGGGGATTATATTCTCTCCTAGTGCAAGTGCTGAAACCCTCCTTGCATGGCAGTTATACAAAGCCAGTCTAAGTGTAAGGGCTCGCTCTCAGGAGAGTTGTTTTTCAGGCGATGGCACAGTCTTCATTTGGCGCGGTTTCCACATTGAGAGGCGACGGTCGAGCTGCTGTGGAGTCACCAGCAAAGACCAAAGCGCCCCCATTTCTTGTTACATATGGCTGCAGTTCATTAGTACAAAACTGGAGGTGCTCCACACACTAACCAAAGATGGATGGATGTTCCCTGTGACAGGCGGCGGATTCAAACGCGATCGATCAGCCGGCATGCGCCTTCTAAGCCACATCCGTTAATTAAACAGACAGAGATACTGGCCTGATCTTGCTCGTAATTGCGGGACACAGTCGGCCGTCTATAAGGAAGTTGACAATACAGAATAAGACATCTGTGGTCACTGTCAGAATTATCATTGTGTTACGATTGATTCGAGAAAAGCGGCTAGCAGCAAATTGGTCTGAAATTGAATCTGAAACATGAAGGATCACAGTGCGTAATGCAATTGTGATGTTGGGGACTCCTGGCTGATAGTCTTTTAATTAAACACGCATCATTTACAAATTAGAATATTCCCAGTGGGGCCATAAAAAACAAACAGTTTACTGATTGCCGATCAGGCCTGCGGTCAGGCCCACGAGCGCAAGTGTCCTGCTGTGAAGAGGTCAGGGTGCGAGGTCTCTGCTTGTCTGAAATGTGACCTTTTGGACCTTGGCTGCCCATTCACTGCTTGCCAGCTGGTCGTGTTCCAGCCGTGTTTTTCTCGACCATCTGAGCCTCGGCCCCTTGTCATTAGTGTCATCTTTAGTGCCACCTTCAGTGCCGTCATCAGTGTGATCACTAGTGCCACCTTCAGTGCCGTTATCAGTGTAATCACTAGTGCCGCCTTCAGTATCGTCATCAGTGTGATCACTAGTGCCACCTTCAGTGCCGTCATCAGTGTGGTCATTAGTGCCGCCTTCAGTGCCGTTATCAGTGTAATCACTAGTGCCGCCTTCAGTATCGTCATCAGTGTGATCACTAGTGCCACCTTCAGTGCCGTCATCAGTGTGGTCATTAGTGCCGCCTTCAGTGTCGTCATCAGTGTGATCACTAGTGCCGCCTTCACTATCGTCACCAGTGTGATCACTAGTGCCACCTTCAGTGCCGTCATCAGTGTGGTCATTAGTGCCGCCTTCAGTGTCGTCATCAGTGTGATCACTAGTGCCGCCTTCACTATCGTCATCAGTGTGATCACTAGTGCCACCTTCAGTGCCGTCATCAGTGTGATCACTAGTGTCGCCTTCAGTGCCACCATCAGTGTGGTCACTAGTGCCACCTTCAGTGCCGTCACGAGCATGGTTGTTAGTGACACCTTCAGTGCTGTCATCAGTGCGATCATTAGTGTCATCTTTATTGCCGCCTTCAGTGCCATCATCAGCGCGATCACTAGTGCCGTCATCAGTGTGATCATTAGTGCCACCTTCAACGTGATCTTTAGCGTTGTCATTAACACATTGGAATGTATGGTAATTAACCCCATCTTCAGCACAATTGTTAGAGCCACCTTCAGCATAGTCTTCATCAGTCTTCACCCTGGTCTTCAATCCCCCTCTTCAGTGAGGTTGTTAGCATCACATTCAGCTTGGTCTTTAGCACCTGGTCTTCCATGGTCTTCAGTGCAGTCTTCAGTGACATCTTCAGCACTGTCTTCAGAGTGGTCATTAGCGTGGTCTTCAGTACAGTCGTTAGAGCACTCTTCAGCACCAATGCGGTCTTCAACACCGTCTTCAGCACTGATTTCAGCGTGGTTCTGAGCGCTGTCTTCAGTGTGGTCTTCAATACATACCTTCTGCTGTTCATGTTGGGACTGGTGTGGGTGACTCATGGTGGGGGTGGTGCTGGTTGTGCGTACTGCTATTTCTCCAGCCCTCAGGCATGCTGAAACATGGCAGGTAAACATGCGGTCATGCCCGACATCCCAAATGACACAATGTGGTTGGAAGGGTGGATCACTGCGATCCAGGTGTGGCATCAGCCCTTTCCTGCCTGCATGAAGTTTTTGGTGGAGCCAGGCTGGAGAAAGCTGGTCATCAAGATGGCAGATCTCTGTTATCACTGCCTCTTGTGGTCATGAGTGAAAAAGTACCTTGTCCCTGTTTTATTTGCACACATTACATCATTAGACAGTTCTTTTTCGGCCCCTGTTCGTCTCTCAGCACCAGGTAATGGCTAAGCAAAAAGCCTCCTTGTTCTTGTTCGCTCAGATGTTGACGATGACACATGCAAACTGGCACATTTCCAGGTGATAAGTTTCCGTCTTAGTCAGTAGTCCGTCAGTAGTCTAAAGCAAAAGGATATATATCAAATTCTGGTTGTGCTGTGGTTGGCATGGTGATTTCTAGTTTTTTTTTTTAGTGGAAAGTATGCATATTGCAGCTGTTTCTTGGGTAGCAAGTTGTGGAGTCTGGAGCCTATTCTGGACATTGTAGGGCACAAGGCAGGGAAACACCCCAGACAGACAGTAACAAGCAAAACTGATCCTGGGGTATAAATCAGCCCTCGATAAGGTTGATATGGTTGGTTCATACAATGGGCACTGCAGGTACTGCTGTGCTGATGTAATTTTAATCACAGATGTTGGACATGGAGATAAAACACACATCTTTCATTTAATCTGCACCTGCAAGCTCAGCGAGCACTAAAGACTCAGTGCTAATGACTGCTGAAGGTGGTTCAGAGGTTATCTACTTATCAGCATTGGCTATATTAGGGAAAATATATTCACATTGGTCAAAATTTTCACATTTTACTTTTTTAATATAACATTCATACCACACTTCATGAACATGACTTAAGAGCTTATTTGCTCTACAGCGCCACCCCAGGCCTGACGTCAAAGTACATGGCTGCCGGGCACATTGGCACACGAAGTGTGATCATTCATGGATGGGCTGGCATTACAGTGCCGCCCCCAGGTGGAAATCCACATTGTTTACAGTTTACACTGTTCTCTTGTTCCATTTGTAACCGCCTGCCTCATTCCTGTCTGTGAAAACACAGGTTACATGACCCCGTTATTGCGGCGTACTCATTCAGGTTACTGAAGCGAGCAGAACTGCTGTTGAGCTTGACATTCAAAATGCTCCTGACACCTTCACGTGCCTCTTCACATTAAAATGAGTGAGCATTTGAATGGGCCTATTTGTTCAGACTTTGGATTCCCCCCTGAATGGCCACAGTGGTTCGGTCCTGGCAGGTTGCCATTCTCCTTTGATGGGAGAGATTTACCTCCATGGCCTGGATGACTCGGTGAAATGTGTTAATGGCAGAGGCAAGTCACCATACAGTATATATGGCGTGTATGGTATATGTGCGTGTGTTTGCGTGTGTGTATGGTACATGGTGTGTGTGTATGGTGTGTATAGGTGTGAGCGGGTATACCTATCCTTATGGGGACACAATGTCCCCATAATGTGATAAATATCTGGTTTTTTCCCTTATGGGGACCGGTTTTAAAACTCTATTTTATAAAAATCAGTGACTGCTATGAAAAAACTAAAAATGCAAAAACTCTTGTATTTTGTTAGGTTA
>JAODUD010000062.1:30978846-30988960 GCA_026784285.1 Stomatorhinus walkeri
CGGCCCATCAAGCTCGTTTGGGGAGAACTTAATAGCTCAAAGTTGTTAAAATCTTATCTAGTTCCGATTTAAAGGAATATTTAAAAATATTTATAGGACATGGCGCGCGTGTGAGTGGACTATTACCTGCAACAAACACATTCCAATGAGGACTTTGTGATTGCCGACAGTTTGATGAGGGAAGCTACTTATCGAAGTTTTGTTATTTATTTCCCCTCGAAGTGTCCGTGTGCGGGGGAGAGATCACGGTTAAGTATAGCCTCGCTTGTACCTGTAGTCGCTGTTGGCTGATTAACAGGCTAACTGCACCTGTTTGTACAGAAATAAATGTGGCTGATTTTTCCCGAACTCTTGGGCTGACTGAGTCTGCAACCAGCTGCTCAAGGTCCATTTTGATACAAAATAACCCCATTTCCCTCTTGGCCTTACAAAGTACAACTGTGAGCTTCCCGTTTGTCCTTTGCGCTGAGGCTGAATTAAGGAAGTGGTAATTAAGGAAAACGTTAATTTACCGTCAATTTGTTTACAAACAGTAAAGTAGGGGAGACCAGTGGCCTGTACTACGAAGCGGGGTTACTGGCTTATCGGGGTAACTTGTCGGATTTAAGGTAGTCAGGGCAAAATGTAAGTGAAAGAATATGAAGTCCATTTAAACTGTGGTATCTTAAATCCCGTTAGCCCCAGTGGCACAGTTGTGCGTTTGTTCAGTTATATTATAATCTTTGATTCTAGTTGGGATTAACATACATTGTAACGATATGTATACATACCCGCAAATTTTGTTGAACTTGAAATGTTTTGACATAATTTATGTTACATTTAACCCAGGGCTATGATACAACTATCACTGACTATGGGGTAAATTGTAACATTTCATTTTGTGTTTGAGGCTTAATCATTCATTGTCTGAGATGCAGACACCTGTGCCGTTCAATAGAAGACACATGTAGGTAGTTTGTTTAAACTTTTGAATGCAGTTCCATAAAATGGCGATTCCTGAGGTGTTCCCCAAATTGAGGCTGCAGACTCAGCAGGACTCTGTACTGGATAAGCAGGTATTGAAGATTCCTGGATGCTAAGCTCAGTGGGCTTGAAAGCTGAGGACATCCTGAAGGCAATAATGTCATCTTTATTGATAAGCCAGAGCCCTTTCAACAGGACTCAAAAGTATGACTCCTGTAATAGATGATCTCTGATATGCTTGATTGTATAAGTAAATGAAGTACAGTCACCTATGGTATAGGGCTCTTTTGACATGTTCTTAGCAAAAAGGAAATATGCATAAGGTTTCTATTTTTTTTGCTGTTGAGTAGTTTATTTTGTACTCACAAAAATGGGTCAAGACGGTAGTTAGATTTTAGTTGTTGAACTTTACCAGCACATTTATTTACATTTTAAGTGACAAAATTTCATCACAATACACGTCAAAAAAGTGAAATTTCCATATATAAAATACACTTCAATGGAATATGCCCCAGCCAGACGTATTTCCGAGTTACCCAAGTGTATCTCTGTGTGAATATTTTAGTTTCTTTTACAAAAGGCTCACTGCTGAAAGTGTTCTGGTATTTGCAGTTTTACCACATCCTTTTCACTTTGAAACAAGTGAATTTATTTTACAAAATTAAGATTTTTTCCCCCTGTACAAATAATACCATAGTAAAAAGTCCCTATTTGCGAATTTGGCTATAGTCAGTGAAACCCTGCCCCATTGAGCTCATTAACTAATCACATTAGAACATGATTTAAAGGCCACTCTGGTATCACTGGAAAGCATTTTACCCAAACAGCCAAAGTGTTTAATTTACAAAAGCCAAGTACCCTCATGTTTAAGCGAGTTATGGTCCCCGAGTACATAAAGCAACAATACTGTACAATGATAGTTATAGAACAGAGACAGCACAGCTGTGCTTCTGTGCAGGCTAAACACGCTGGGGGTCTAGGTGCCACTTTCGGCGTTTTCATGCAGGATCCATATCTCCTCATTTGATCTGTCATTGCCATTGTTGGTTGGTATCTGCCTCATTCTGCTGCTGGCTCGGGGGGCGCCCTGTGTCCTGGGGATGCCCTGTGTCCTGGGGACGCCCTGTGTCCTAGGGACACCTTGTGTCCTGGGGATGCCCTGTGTCCTCTGTGTGCCTCTGCTGCCGGGAACAGGCAGCTGGGATTTGGGCCTTGTCATGCGACTCTCACTGGAGGCGGGTTTGCTGGAGGTGGTTCTGTCTGGGTGAGACCTGCCAGCCTGTCAGAGAGTGAAAATGGAAGCATTTCTGTTCAAGCGTCAGGCGAACTATGTGTACAGGACATGAAATTAGAGACTGTGCTGCACTTTAGACAGTACAATAGGATGGATCACTGGCATTAGATGCAGTAGGATGGATGGATGTAGACATCAGCAATATTTAAGACAAACACGCTGTGAGGATTGGGTTTTAGCGTATGGGGTCTTACCCGCTGGCTCTGACTCTGGATGGCTTTCTCCTTTTTCGTTTGCCCAACAGGAAACATGATGAAATCATCTCTGGAGCGAGTTATCTGAAACAGATTCCATAGCATCAGGCTCTTAATTTTCCTGTAGGGTTATTATTATTATTACAATTATTATTATGAAGTGGCTGTGTTTTTAATCAGCCAGACCCGAGCAGAACCCTACAGATCCATCTCAGATGGCCTATGCAAACCATAACTGAAGCTGCAGATGATGCCGGAAATGACATCACCTTGCGAATGTCTGGCTCAGACCGGCTGGAACACAGAGAGCGCAGCTCCTGCATCAGGTCAGACTCATCATCAGAATCCATGCAGAGCAGTACTGGCCCATCCAAGCCCCTGGGGAGATGCATTCACACCAACAAGTGGTCAGGCACGTTGTCCTCGCAGATGAGGCCTCTGCTGCCCTCTAGTGGCCAAATTATGATACTGAAGAGCCTTGGTTCGTCACCTTACCTGCTCATCCTGCCCAAGCAGACATCTGAGCCACACATGGGACCTGTGGGGCAGCAGACACACATGAGCTCAGGTCCTCAGAGGACGGCGAGGCTGCCCACGTGCCATCTCCCCTCACCATCTCGGAGAGTTGTGTTGCTCCTCCAGGATCCTCCTCTTCTGCGTGGGCCGGTGCGGACCTTCCTCCAGGCTGGGCCATCTGGGTCCTTGCGTGCCCTGCCGCTGAGGGGGCCGTGTGGCAGCAGCAGTGAGACGCCATCCCCCCCGTGGAAGGCAGGCAAGTACTTATCTATTTCTGAGGGGATGAGAAATCACACCAGAACCTTCTTATACTCAAAATGTACTTACTGTGCTCTAAGGGCATCATGACTGCTAGTAGCCTGTAGCTACCAGCAGGGGGCGTACCTGTCCTGGGCAGTGGGCAGGACTGGAGGACGGCCTTGTTCACCAGGATGCTGAGAGCAGCCTTAACCACGGCCTGCTGACCTGGACTCAGCTTGGGACTGCGTGGCAGATGGCGCTGTGGGGATCTGCTCACGGTCACCCTGGAGACGATGGTGTCTTCCACGCGGGGAACGATAACCATGTTCCACAGCCTGGACAACCACCTGGGACAGGCGACCCGTCTTTCAGAATGATCGGCTAAAGCTGGTTAATGGTTAGAGACTCGCACATGCAATTGAAACACTGCTGGTTCAAATCCCCGACCAGCACGGCACCACTGAGGTACCCTAAGCAAGGTACCACCCCCAAGCACTGCTCCCCGGGCACCGAATTAGCGGCCCCCTGCGTGTCACGATGTCACGTATGGGTTAAATGCAGAGGACACATTTCGTTGTTGTGCTGTGGTGTGTCAACAATGACCACTGATCACTTCTAAATTCTAAATTCACATGATTTCATCTGGGCTCCATTTTTTCCTCCCATATATGGCTCACCCAATGATGGCAGATGTTTCCTTCAGTACCACTGGACAGGAGAAGAACATGTGTGGCCCTATGAGAGCCTCGGGGGTCCCCAGCCGGGCCAGACAGCCATTCAGCTGCTGCCACACAGAGCAGATCCAGGCCAGACTCCTCCACAATGGGTCGGATTGTGGCAGAACATTGCCCTGCAGCTGGAGAGGACAGTAGCACTGTATGAGGTGCAATGGCACTGCAGCCCTGGTCAGAGCTCCCCCTGGTGGTGGGATGCTGACCTTGTGCAGGAGCTTCCTGCGCAGGTGACGGCCCAGAAGGCCACAGAGCGGCTCGGAGTCCCAACGCAGCTGCACCCAGCGGAAGTGCTGCTGCAGGAGCAACTCAGGTCCGTGGAGGCGGGGCTTAGACAGCGTGCCAATCAGGAAGCTTCCTTCCAGGAAGTGGTACTGGCCATCTGGAGCTGGGGGGGAGGCAGTAAAGAGAATGTAAATACTGAGACATATAAACATTGTGGCTGGCACCATCCATTGCTGTGGATCACATGACCTAGGCTGGGTACATGGTCACTTTCTCTTTGAAGCAGAGAAACACACGAAAGTGTGAAAAGTGCAGAATTCAGCAATTAGTATCAGGTATGCAGGGTAAGGAAAACTAGATTAATTTGTATACAGTTATAAATACAGAGCACGCAGGTGTAGCTAATGAGCACTGATATGCCGGGGCTCAGGATTCACTGTAGGGTGTGTTCAGTAATCCAAACCCTCACCTTACAGTGCTTAACAGCACACAGGAGTAGCTAATGAGCATTGATGTGCTGGTACTCAGGCCTCACTGTAGGGTGTGTTCAGTAATCCAAACCCTCACCTTACAGTGCTTAACAGCACACAGGTGTAGCTAATGAGCACTGATGTGCTGGTGCTCAGGCCTCACTGTAGGGTGTGTTCAGTAATCCAAACCCTCACATTACAGCGCTTAAGAGCACACAGGAGTAGCTAATGAGCGTTGATGTGCTCAGGCCTCATTGTAGGGTGTGTTCAGTAATCCAAACCCTCACATTACAGTGCTTAAGAGCACAGAGGAGTAGCTAATGAGCGTTGATGTGCTGGTGCTCAGGCCTCATTGTAGGGTGTGTTCAGTAATCCAAACCCTCACATTACAGCGCTTAAGAGCACAGAGGAGTAGCTAATGAGCGTTGATGTGCCGGTGCTCAGGCCTCATTGTAGGGTGTGTTCAGTAATCCAAACCCTCACATTACAGTGCTTAAGAGCACAGAGGAGTAGCTAATGAGCGTTGATGTGCCGGTGCTCAGGCCTCACCATGAGACATGGTCAGTGGGTAGGCATGTCCCCGGTTCCCCAGGCCTTCACATAGGTCACCCAGTAGTTCCCACAAAGAGCCAGCCCGCTCCAGACCCTCCAGCAGAACCAGAATGCAGTGGCCAGGGCCGGGTTCGCCGTTCGGGACCAGGAAGCCTGTGATGACCGTGGTGAAACGCAGTGATATGTGCTCACCAATTCTGCACTGTTTCATATTCACATGTAGAAAGTCTTTTTTATTATTGCGCACTAATACCTTCATTTTTGCTGCACACTAATGGGTAATTATTTGAAGAGACTGAGGTGTTGGTTAAACCATTTAACTCAAATTTCTTCATAATCATAATGTCAGATTCATTGATCGTGCATATAGTGCATGGCTTTGTTCCGCACTCTATACGAAACTGCAGTTTGTCAAAGCCAGTTGCAATGTTTTTGAAGTAACTGTGCCACTGTCCCTTAAAGCTACATCATGAGGAGTGCAAGGGGGGGCACTGACCACAACTTCGGAAGGTCTGCAGAAGCTGCTCCCTGGTCAGATTCTGGTCCACGTGCACTGGGACAAGGCTGCAAGTCATCCCTGCTGCCTCCTGCTTGCTCTGCCGGGGGGTCAGGGTGAGTGGTGCCAGCATGTACAGGATAGTGGCGAGCATCCAGACGGGCTGCCCTACCCCCCCTTACCTTTACACAGAGGGCAACCAGTTGGGCCACATAGTCCTGACAGCTGCCCTCGGACCCGTGAAAGATGACGGTCCCGTACTGCTCCACCTGGGGAACCGGGAAGGGGCAGTCTGAGTGCCAAGCCAGGGCACAGGGCAAGGGCTATGC
The DNA here is from genome assembly GCA_026784285.1 of Stomatorhinus walkeri. NCBI lineage: Eukaryota > Metazoa > Chordata > Actinopteri > Osteoglossiformes > Mormyridae > Stomatorhinus > Stomatorhinus walkeri. The sequence goes on from JAODUD010000062.1 coordinate 30,984,857, forward strand.
ATCAAGGGCTGTACTGAGGGCACAGGCATGGAGAGCTGTGCTGAGGGCTCATGCCAAGGGCTACGCATTGAGGGTTGCGTGGAGGGCTCATGCCAAGGGCTACGCATCAAGGGCTGTACTGAGGGCACAGGCATGGAGAGCTGTGCTGAGGGCTCATGCCAAGGGCTACGCATCAAGGGCAATGTGTCGACATGAAGCCTTGTATTTATACATCAGGGACACAGTCTATGCATTTTCAGCTGACCTGAGAGTAGGTTAGCATATGCATAAAAATACCACTAACCCAAAGGCCCAGTTCTACTGTGTTACAGGATGCAGGTATAAAGGCAGCCAACTAAAGGCCAGAGCAGGATGATTCCAAGTTCAAATTCCTGGTTACTGATCATCACCGCCACATAAAATACTGAAGTTATGAAGACATTACAGCCAAAGTTGAGTCACTGAGCAGTTTAACATGCTGAATCAGAGTGTAGCATCATTCAAAAGAAGGCAAAGAGAGTTAACCCCTACCAGCCTGACGAAGTTCTGCAGCAGGTTCTGGGGGATCAGCGACTCGTATGTCAGCTCGTCCAGACGCGACTCTGAGAGCCCTGTGATGGCAACGGGAAAGCGATGGAAAGCAGCTGACAGGCATAAGAGGTATGCAAGGACCCTTCCACATGAAGAACACAAACACGACACAGACACAAGTCTTTAGAATCAGGACCTACACCGGTTACCAGGAATCGACAGCAGGGGCAGCGTCAGAAATCAATACAGTAATAAAATAAAAATACATAGAGCTTTGGCTTTGCTCAGAGACACATGGTCTACCAGAGCACCCACCACACACCAGAGCACCCACCACACACCAGAGCACCCACCACACACCAGAGCACCCACCACACATCAGAGCACCCACCACACATCAGAGCATGCACGACAGGCCAGGGATCCCACCAATGGTCAGAACACTCACAGATCAGAAATCATACACCAGGTCAGAGATCCCACCACAGGTCAGAGATTCCATAATAGATTACATCTCACCTTTCCATCTGATGGTGGCTCGCTGACTGTGTGGCTTTCGGACCAGGTCCCAGGGAGACTGAGGGAGCTCCTGACCCAGGAACCAGATGGCTTCACCTTCAGACAGGAGAAGCAGAGACATGGCAGTGATCTTCAGTGACAATTCCAGATTTAATCTTCATTAAAACTTTCTCCATATTTTTCCACAAGATTTATACAGGGTTCCCCCAGTTCTGGCAGAATACATTTCCAAAACTTCCAGTACCACAAGAATATTTTCCAAAACCCCCAAGTTTGCCTTGATTTGATGATCATGCAGTTTCAGATAGTAATTGTCCTGCCCCAATCGTTCACTCCTTCCGTGTGCCACAACACCACATTAACCTCGTGTGGAATCCCCGTGTGATCAGCTGTTTCTGGTTGCTGTCATTAGTCCTCCCTATTTAGTCCGCGTTTCACTTTGTTTCCCCAGTCCTGTCATTGTAATATCACTGCGTGTTTTCTTGCCTGACCCCCCCCCCCCTTTATAATTAAACCACGTGTTCCCCGATTTCCTGACAGCCGCTCCTCTGTCTCCGCTTTGCCTCCTGCATACAGTAATACTACAATTTTCGGTACAATGATAGCCAATCTGCTTACCAAATAAACACAGACGGTGGACAACTTTCGCCAAAATTAAATTAAAAGAAAATTAATCCCAATATTAAAATTATATGTACCTTATGATTGGTAGAGGGAAACTGAGTCAAAAATGGGAAACTGATCAATAAAATTCAAATACGTGCAAAAAAATAAATAAAACCATAAAAACTGGAATAACGAGCAATGAAATGGGAAATCTGCACAGAAACAGATGATTACCAAGGTAGTTATATATCGACTTCCACTCGTACATTTCGGTTAGTGCACTGCAGAACGAAGCGGGGAAAAAAATTAACAAGGCTAGTTTCCAAAACTTTTCCTCTCTATCCAAGAATTCCAAAACTTATCCAGGGCCTGGAAAAATAATTTTAAAATTCCTAAACTTTTCTAATGCCTGATAAACTCCAGTGCTTCACAACAGCAGGTCTACTTCGTACATGACAACATCCATCAGTCCATCCATCCCCTAAGAGTGTATCTCGATCCCAGGTATGCATTCACACTGGACACGTCGCAAGTGCGTGGCAGGGCAGAAACATACAATCATCACACGATGTGGGAAGTTACTGCAGCCTTAATGCTAAGCTTACACTACTCGAAGTCAGATCACTGTACCGTTCACACTACACAACTTGTTAATCGGGAGTATTAAAATATTGTGGCTTACACACTACAACACTGGTCAGTGACAGAGGGTCACACACTACAAGATTTTTCACCACAAGGAATCTCCGGTGAGTCTGTCTGGTCTCCAAAATACAGTGTCACAAAAACACACGTGAGAAGTGACTGCGGGAGATGCCAAAAACACTTTAATCAAATGACAATTTGAGACATGTTTGTAAATGTTGAGCATATTAATCTTTCAGGAAACACTATCACATACTTTTGGTCTTTTGTGACTTTAGTGGTAAATATGAGCCAAGGCCCAGGGCTCTCTCACCTACAAGCACTGAGTAAATGCGGTCCAAGCAGAGGCCCAGGGCTCTCTTACCTACGAGCACCGAGTGAATGCGGTCCAAGCCGAGGCCCAGGGCTCTCTCACCTACAAGCACCAAGTGAATGCAGTCCAAGCCAAGGCCCAGGGCTCTCTCACCTACAAGCACCAAGTGAATGTGGTCCAAGCCCAGACCCAGGGCTCTCTCACCTACGAGCACCGAGTGAACGCGGTCCAAGCCGAGGCCCAGGGCTCTCTTACCTACAAGCACCAAGTGAATGTGGTCCAAGCCAAGACCCAGGGCTCTCTCACCTATGAGCACCAAGTGAATGCAGTCCAAGCCAAGACCCAGGGCTCTCTCACCTACAAGCACCGAATGAACGCGGTCCAAGCCGAGGCCCAGGGCTCTCTCACCTATGAGCACAGAGTGGATGCTGTCCAAGCCGAGGCCCAGGGCGCTCTCTGCACCGCTATCTTCCTCCGGCAGCTCCCAGCCACCGCACAGCACACGTAGGTGTGCCGTCACCGTCCGCGTTAGACTTCCCGAGAATTCCGCCCAGCTGGTGTGCCGGTTCACTGTGAGGATGCCCAGTGTAGGGCCGCTGTCGGCGTCCTCTAGCACGCAGAGCTGCTCTTCCCAGCCCTGCTGGACCTGAACCAGGACTTTGTAAGACCCTGTAGACAGGAGCAGGGGTCTGGAGTGGGCCACTGACGGTAAAAACGTTCATCGGCACATAGCACAGAGACTGTCATCAGGGACAAAGATACAGTCATCATACATACATCCATTATCACGGTAAAGACAGCTGACACTGACAACATACATGTATCATTTATAGCCTCTTGCACCGTCTCTTCACTAACCCAGATTCTCCAGCAGCTCCTTACAGTCGTCGGTGGCCACGTCATGGACAGTCCGGCAGCAGCGGTCCTGCTTTGTGATGTCCTGCTCGCTATGGCTGCACAGTACCTCAAGGCAGTCCTACAGAACACAGAGCTATCTATGCTCAGTCCTCCTCTGGTCCAGGTCCACACCAGATAGAGTTTACTTACACAGTTCTTCACCGTATCACAGGCAGTTCTCAACGGACGCAAGTAATCCACTTCACAAACCCTTATGCAAGTCAAGTTTTACATGCCACATTGACCCTGCCATACGATTCAAGACATCTTACAGCAAATACAGACAAAGTATGTACTAAACAGCACACATCAAATGTTAAGTGTAAATTCCCTTACAGGTGCATGTCACCGTTCTGCATTAAATGCTTCCTTGAACTCTGTATCACACATAATTTTTGTAAAAAGTTGGTTGTATGTCAGTCAGGAGCTGCTTACTCTTGGATAAGGAGTTCAGAGCACTTGTAGCTACAAAGGCGTCGGCGTCCCGACTCTCGAGCTCAGAACACCTGCAGCTACAGAGGTGCCAGCATCCCGACCCTCGAGCTCAGAACACCTGCAGCTACAGAGGTGCCAGCATCCCGACCCTCGAGCTCAGAACACCTGCAGCTACAGAG
>JAODUD010000062.1:30989270-31004218 GCA_026784285.1 Stomatorhinus walkeri
CTCGAGCTCAGAACACCTGCAGCTACAGAGGTGCCGGCATCCCGACCCTCGAGCTCAGAACACCTGCAGCTACAGAGGCGTCGGCGTCCCGACCCTCGAGCTCAGAACAGCAGCTATAGAGGCACTAGCGTTTTGACTCTCAACACAGCTGCATACCTTGAAACCTTTGGATGCAGCGATGTGGGCCGCAGTCCAGCCATCCCGGTCCATGTGGTTGAGCAGGGCAGCAGGCGGGGTGGTGCCAGGGGCTGGGTGCTGCATCAAGAGCTCCAGGACACCCACGTGCCCCAAGCTAGCTGCCGCATGCAGCACGGTGCAGCCATCCTGCAGGGTACAGATGTGGAGGCACTTCACTGCCAGCAGTTATGCTTTGTAATGGAAAATGATCTCTGAAATTTTGCTGGACCCCTTCTGGAAACACAGAGCCACTTTATGATATCATGACCAAATAAACAGTAATATGATGATGCCAAGCCAAGAGTGTGCTGGCCCAATGATATGGAAACACAAACGCTGTGGGCCCACAAAAGGCGTGAGATGAAAATGTGCAGTGAGGGCTTTCAGGGGGATCTGGGTGAGCCCAGGACGCACCTCGGTCACTGCTGTATGGTCGGCTCCGGCATCCAGCAGAGCCCGCACGCAATCACCATTTCCAGCCCTGCAGGCCAGAAACAGGGGTGTCTGCCCACTTGCCGCGGCCCGGTTCACGTCAACATGGGGAACCAGCAGCTCCACACACCTGGACACATAGAGGAGGAGAACATCTCATATGAGCTCAATGCATGTTTAGCATTGAGCAAAGTCTATGACGAGGTTCAGAATGAGCCCGAATGACACAGATTCAAATGATTTTATAGCGCCTTGTGTGGTGCTCCATCATTACATGAAGCAGCTGAGAGCTGGATGCCTTCAAGCAAGATGGTGGGGTGCAGAGCTGCATGAGGTCAGTGTGAGGCTAGGCTCCCAATCCCAGAACAAGGGGACCAAATATAACACCCACCTGGTGTGGCCGTTGGAGGCGGCCGCGTGTAATGGGGTAAATCCGTTGTTATGGGGAACATCTGTAGGAACCCCTGCTTTGAGCAGCAGATCGACACAGTCTGAGAGGGGACGGAGACATCAATGAGCCACAGCAAGATGGAGCCATTCATACTTTACTGCTTTATCTAGACTCCATATAGAGTTATTCATTTGGAGGCAATTCAACAGACTAATGTGAGACTATATAATGAGAGAACGCAGGTGGATTGGTTTAATGCACTGAGGTGGCGGCTTTAACTCAGCGAGAATAAACACATTTTGGCAGAGCGACAGCAAATTCCCAGTGTTATACATTAGGGAGGGGCCGATGCACATTTTTTCAGTTCCGATCCCATTCCAATACACAACTGCCAATACCGACACAGATTCAAATACAAGTTCTTTTTATTTTAATATAGTGAATACATATTTATACTTTATAAAAATATTTTTAAACTACTAAATACAAATGAAAACTGTATGCCAAAAATCTTTCATTAGGCTACTCAAACATAAATACCCACCTTCTGTTCCACCTCGTTTGTTTTAAGTGTTTTTGAGGCATTTGCAGTTCAGTATCTTCCAAGCGAAGATGCACAAGTGGTGAATGCTTAAAATGCCCCACAATTTTTCTCCCACCGCCTCACTTACTCTTCGTTACGATAGCAGCCGTCTCTTCGTATATCACTAGTGCGCAAAACAGTCCAAGCTAGCAAGTCCCAAATCATCCACTGCTTTTTTCATGTTACTCGCGTTGTCTTGCACAGTTGAGTGTGATTTTAGTGGAATTTTCCAGCATAAAATACTTGCAGACCATCACCCTCTGATGTTCTTACTCTCACCTACTGCGAAGAGTCTGCATGTGACATCACAGCAGGTGGAAGTTACTGCGCTCACACCCACTGAGAGGCAGTGTTAGCGTTCACTTCCAATGGCACAAAACACACATATAAAATGGGTACAAACTGATTTAAACAGATTAACACAATTTAAATAGATTTTAATACATTTACCACAAAATAGGAGCTATCATTTTAGAGACTGCCAAAAACTAAATGAGTAAAGGATGTGGATCTATCAGCCAAGAAGGTCCGGATCGGCGGCGATACCGGTCCAAACATTGGATCTGTGCATCTCTAGTATACATCTCATTTGCAGAATCCTAGACACTTTGAACACACCACACCACACCACACCACCTTTTGAACTGTCTGCATTGTTCTGTCTGTGTTACGTAACTGAGTTTAGCAGTATGGGTAAGCTTCTGTTGCACACACATGAAACATGGATCTTGAAGTGGAGCTGGCTCAGAGAGGCCTGAAGCAGCATGACGGTAGAGTGTGCAATGTCTCTGTCCCCTACCACTTACCAGCATGACCGCTTTGGGCAGCAGAGAACAAGGCAGATCTCCCATCTTCATCGTTTGGGTCTTGGCTTAGCAGTGTTGACAGTAGAGTGACGTTTCCCTGGATAGCAGCTTGCAGAAGAAGGGTGAGCCCACTGTCCAGGGGTGAGGGGCCACCATAAGTCGGCAGGGGGGCTATGGGGAGACGCCAGCCTGCAATATAGAAAGAGTGTAAGGAGTGAGCGGTAGCCCCACCCCAACAGGCCTGCCACTACTCTCCAGCCAGAGAGGTCAAATGGGACGAGTGTGTCCAATGAACCAGGTCCCTGGTCCAGAAGCTTGCAGATACATTATGACCTGCACATCAACAGATCTAAGCAGTGTCCGGCCAAGATGTTAACTAAGTCTGCCCTTGAGCAGAAATGCTGGATAAACCAGTGAATTTAACTAATTCGTTACGCCCGTATGTTATTCCTGCAATATTTTTGAACTATTCCGCAATGGCGTCAGGACAAAATAAACTTTGCAGGTCTTAAAGGAACTGTTCTGGTTGAAGAATGCTGGAAGAGCAGGGAGGGCGCGTTTGGGAGCAGCCAAACACAGACAGCACACTGAGCCATGTTAGGAGAATCAGGCAGGGCCGGTTCAGTGGTAACACACACACACACACAAACACACACACCTTGAGATGCCAGCATTACTCATGAGTTGCATGGAAGTGGAGAATAATCTGTTTACGCAAGTGTAAGGCAATGAAAAATGCACATTTTTTTGTATAGAAGAGAGCATCTGGTTACACTGTCCTGAACAATGTATAGTATATGACGTATGGATAAGAAGCAGAGGATAAACAGAAGGATATATTTATTGAAGATCTAGAAGGGTGAGAAGCAGTGAGGAGCTGAGGCTAAACGTGTGGAGACGTGCAGAAGCAGCCAGAGAGTAGAGGCTCACGTGGGATAGCAGAAGGGAGAGAAGCGACTGTGTTAGCATGGAGCATGTAGCGGTCAGGATGATGGTGAGGAAAACCGTGGATTCATATCGACCCAACAGCGCGTGAGGAAGGGTGCGGTATTTTTTCTGACCAAAAGGCAGGCAGGATTAGGGAGGAATCAAAGTGTGTCACTGTCACCTGGTGCTTGGTGTCACCTCAAGTATTTCAGCCATTTTATGGTCACAACAAAGTGCCTGTTAAAGGGCACAAAGCCAGTTAGATACAGCAGAGTGGCTGCAGTATCAATCATGGCTGTTAGGGTCTGTAATGAGCACAGCGTGCAAGACCTGTGCATGACTAATGTGCAGCCTACTGAGTACATACATGTACAGCCTACATGTGTAAATATAGGCTTATTTATTCTTTAGACTCTTGTATGAATGTCACTTTACTGCTAACCGTGCTATACTTATGGGTATTTATGCTCATTATTTAATGTCTAATAACTGTTTATATGCGTGTCCCCTGTTTCAGTTGTGCAGCTGGGCAACCAAGCATTTCACTGCAAACTGAACATGTGACTAATAAAATCTTTGTTTAGCATTTTGTTACAGATTTTTAAAGGTGAAATTAACTGCTATTAACAGCACACACAGCATTAGGAATTTCACATGCCTCATGTATAATGTGACCCATGATTGCGTGTGATGAAACAACAAATGAACCATAATAACGACAATCAATTATCAGCACCCAGAAGGCGTGGGTAACACAGACAGAATGTTCCGGAAGTTGGGGACAGCATGCGACAAAAGGGGACAGGAGGGACAGAGCAGCTTCTGGCACCAGCATCAGAGCGTGGTTGGATTCTGATGGACCCAGAACCCATCTGTGGGTCCAGGCTGGACTGACAAACCCATCACTACACTGGCATTCGCTTAACAGCCCTCGGTTAACAGCAGAGCAGGAGGAGCAAAAGGAGGAAAGGAGGAAAATCGGCACCTATGTGTGACACCCCAACAGCACCCGACATCTGCCCCATGTCTCCCTGCAACATAGCCAGCTATGAGAGCCAGTGTAAGAGCTTTACCTGAGGCTGCTGCCAGGGGGCGCTCTGTCTCACACGGTCTACAGGATGAGGCACTAATGGACTTTATGGAGGAGGAGCTACTGGGAGCCACCGCGCCGACGGGGGGACACTCTGCACATGCTCCCTGGTGCGGCCCCCGTGGCTGGGGGGGGCAGGCACCCACCTGAGATGTGGTCAGGGCTGGAACGGGGCCCCCCAGCTCGAGAGCAGGCTTAGGGGCCAGCTGTGGGGTGGCGGCTCTGAGGGGGCCTCCCCCAGCGGGGGATCGGCTGGCCTCGGGCCCCAGCTTAACACACGGCTGAGTGGGTGAGGGGGTCTGAGACAGCAGGCCTGGCTTTTTAGGGGGGATGGGGGGCGGGGTCCCTCGGGGGGTCTTAGTGCCAATTTGGGGGTGGCCTAGCCGGCCCGGGAAGGGCCCCCCCTCTGAGGTGGAGTGAGGTAGGCCAGGCCGCACGGCACTGGCGGCGGGGGGGCTAGTGAACCGGGACAGAACCTGAGTGACGGTGTTTCGGGCCTGCTGCTTGGCGGCAAGATTGTCCCGGCTGCCGAGGGACAGGTCCTGAGACGGGGGGCTGCTCGGGGTGGCGCCATTTTGGTCCGGCTCCAATGGGGATGCCTGGAACTTATAGCGGGTGGCCTGGATGCGGGAGCCGACGCCCACGGGCGGCGTGGGGGGTGAACTGGACTGGGCGTCGCTCCCGCACGGGCCGTTCTCAGCCAGCAGGGGGCGCTGTGTGCTGTGTGACTTCGGGAGACTTAGGCCCACATAGCCTGAACCAGGGGGCTTGGCTATGGCCAGGGGGGCTGTCTTGGATACTGCCATGCTCGCTTCTGCTGGCGCTGGCTCCGTCTGGCAAGAGGCGGCCTTGCGGTCCTCCGCATCCGTTCCCACAGCAACAGAGACGTAGGCCTTGGGCTCCCTGCCCACGCCCAGATGCTCCAGCTGTCTGCTGAGAGCACTATTCTCCGCGTGTAGCTGGGCGTTATGCTCCTCCTCTCTGGCCAGCCGTGCCTGCAGCTGCCCGCGCTCCGTGTCCATCTCCGAGAGCTGCTCCTCCATCCTGGCCTCCATCCTCTGCACCTTCAGTCGCTCGGCGCTGAGCTCCTCCTGGAGGCACGTGGACATGTCGTCATGGCGATGGGCCTCCTCGGCAGTGCGGGCGGCCAGATGTCGGTACTCGCGCACCAGTGTCAGGACCACCAGCTTGTTCTTCTCACGCTCCTCCTTCAGCTGCGCAGACAGCTTTCTGTGCTCCTGCTCTAGGCTCTGCAGCTGCTGCTTCTCCTCCTGCAGCTGAAAAGCAGATGGACAGCAGTGTCAGTGCTGCTGTTGCTAAGCAACCATGTCAGCAACATCCACAGCTTTGCGCCTACATTCTCTCCTAGCAGCAGGATTCATCCAGATCTATTTGGGGATTAGGAGGCGAGGACCAAGTTAACTAGCCCAGTAAAGTCAGCATTAAACGGAACCGAAACGGTGGTTATTAACCCGGGAATTGACCGTGGGTTTCATAATGACAACAGCGACTAGTATTGCTGTAAACATCCATGTTAAGATGACCATAACACACGCCACATGGCAGGACTGTCACCATGACGACGACGTGAGCCATTACTGATGGCCATAGCAGCATATTGAATCCAGCCAATGACTACAGTACATGAGCTTGATTATTCTGTTTCCCACTGTGGGAGTAGCAGATTCAGAGCCAGAGACACAGTTGCAGGCTGGACCAGTTCCCCCACATCGCTGCATTTCCGTCTCACTAACCACTAGTATTTATGTTCAAACAGCTCAAAGGGGAGACACCAGCCAACCACCCAAAGGAGAGACACCAGCCAACCACCCAAAGGAGAGACACCAGCCAACCACCCAAAGGAGAGACACCACCCAACCACCCAAAGGGGAGACACCACCCAACCGCCCAAAGGGGAGACACCACCCAACCGCCCAAAGGGGAGACACCACCCAACCACCCAAAGGAGAGACACCACCCAACCGCCCAAAGGAGAGACACCACCCAACCACCCAAAGGGGAGACACCACCCAACCACCCAAAGGAGAGACACCACCCAACCACCCAAAGGAGAGCCACCACCCAACCACCCAAAGGGGAGACACCATCCAACCACCCAAAGGGGAGACACCATCCAACCACCCAAAGGGGAGACACCATCCAACGGGGAGATACTACCCAAAGGGGAGACACTACCTCTCTGCCAATCACACCCCCTTCAGTCACCCGAATGATGGCACCGCCCTATAGGTCGGGAAAACAAGCTCCCTCCTGGGGCTCCCTACCTTCCTCTCGCGGCTCTCAGCAGCGGCCAGCTGGGCTCCCATGCTCTCCCGCATGCGACGGCACTGACCCATCAGGCTCTCCAACACAGCCATGGGACTGAGACACAGTGCCGGTCGCTCCGTCTGGGCTCCTCCCCGTGCTTCTTCATCCCGCTGCAGGGCTAGGAAAGGGTCCGTCAGGCTCACACAGCCGTACTGCTCCTGGATGAACACCTCCTTCCTGCGGGCCTGTTTGGGGGAATGGGGGCAGCTCAGAACTAGGCCCAGAACCAGCTTACAGACAGACGGCCGAGCCCCTGGCACCAGAGGAGGAGCAGGTAGAAGAGCCAGAAAGGCGGTGTGGATGGTACATCTGAGTCCGACGGGGGTTACCAAAAGAGGAACACCCTAAGATGTGTATAGATGACATACTGCAAATGTGTGGTTTTGCACAGCTGGGTTTGTATACAGCAGAAAGCCTGCGTCTCATCAGACACAACACCATAGCAGAGCGGCACATGAGACGTGAATGGGGACCCATTCCACCGCACACGGTCTTGGGCATCAGCCCCGAGCATGAGTCTGAGCCAATCACAAAGAGTGAGCATGAGTCTGAGCCAATCACAAAGAGTGAGCATGAGTCTGAGCCAATCACAAAGAGTGAGAGGGCAGCCATAGCGCCGAGGCACCACCCAATGTCAATGTATATCATTATGGTGATGCTAAAAGCTGACCACTCGCTGAGTGACACGGGCTGGGACTATGAGTCAAACTCATGAGGCATGAGAATGAGGTAATCTGGTAGTGAAATGGCAGAAATGGGGAGCAAGCAGAACTCGTAGAAGCCTGTAGGCGAGAAGCCTCTCCTTACTTCTGTAACAAGCAGTCACTCTTTAGATTCACTGTCACTCCAGTAGCCCTGGCTGTCGCCACAGCCTGCTGCCCCCACACCGCCTGGGGTACGAAGCCTCCCCCCAATATTCATGGTTAAATGACGATTGAACAGTTGATCTTTGTAGGAGGGGTCAGCCATATGGTAACCGCACCCACGCAAAGTATCGCTGAAGCCCTTGGGACTTTCAGAGTCAGCAGTTGGAGATTTTAAAACCACAGACACGCATGTGTGACGCATGACCCAACAGCACTGCAGGTCCGGCTTGGCCGTTCCCGAGACACGCTGCCAGGTTCACGCCACCATCAGGCAGACCAAGTTACTGCACCGAAGGAATTTTGGTCCAGAACCAGCGGGGGCACTGCTCTGTTCCCTGAAATGATCATCAGTCCACAGACTACGGATTGGACTCCACACTAACCGTAAGCCATGCCCCCTGCTCCAAACCCTGTCCCTGCTGCCCCACACAGCCCAAGGTGCAGGAGAACGAGCTACCAGCTGGAAGGCCAGACCTCCCCCACTCCTCACGCTAAGACAGCGCCATCTCTCAGGGCTGACAGGTGCTGGGAATAATGCACATCAAAACTGGGTCTCACAGATCTGGATACACACTTTGAAGCCACAGTCGACCGCAAAGTAAGATTTATCACTGAAGGTTTTGCAACCCAGTAACGGAGAAAAGGAGAGCATTTCTAACCTGAGAAAGACAGTTCTAACCTATTTCTGACTCACTGCGTTCTGGCACCTATTTGTTATATATACCCAGTGCTTAATTTTGCCAGATCCCGACAAAACTCATTCAAGGACCTCTCCGTTTCTGACTCTCTGTGTTCCTTCACCTGTTTGCGTGAATATTAGTTCAAGTATATTAGTTTAGATTTATTTTTTAAAATAAATAGTATGATTTTAGCAGTTTTGTACACATTCAGATAACATCAGTACTTGGTTTGTAAATGTGAAGGTAACAGTAACAGATGCTTACGGAATACAGATAAACTGTGGTCATAGAGTCCATCAATGAGCCACTGCTGCTCTGAACTCCTTTAGTCACGCAGAAATGTACCAGCTCAATGCCGCTTGTTAGTTATCTGCGGTCTCTGGTTCTGACCGTGCCGTAATGGCACAGCTGCACCCTGCAGAACGCGCCTCCTCCTCATTCCTCCTGGTCTCCACTGTCGCAGGTAAACACTGCGTTTGTGCCAGAAGGGATGTGAATACGAAACCCACTGATGAACTCTGTCAAGACGGAACTTGTTAAGACAGGAATGCGAAAGTGAGCGGCTCCTCACCGTGAGCATCAGGGTTCTGGAACATCTGATCTGAGGGTGTGGGATGACGGTGCTCGAAAATAACACAGACACAGACACCCGGGTGTGTTCACACCAGCACCTGCAAAGCGCCGCCAGGCTAACTGCTCTGGGCGGCGTTTGTGAGCCGTGGGACGGCCTGGTCTTGCAGGTGTGGAGGATCCTGCGCTACTGAACACCAGTACAATTCTCAATTTATTGCCACTTCCCGTTTCAACACTGTTGTCATGCAATCTTGCGAATGGTTATTTCAGGCCCACAATCCACGGTGTTGATCAAATATCACGCGTCAGTCAAATTCATGTCCTCGGGATGCTGGACACTCTAAACCCCCTGAGCGCATAAGGCAAAGGTCGCGATGATGCCAGCAGCCAATGAGAGCATGCAGCCTTCGGGGCAAGAATGCCCCCACCATGACATCGGGACCCTAAATAGTCACCATGGGTGTCTGCGGGGTTGAAGGGTTTAGGAGGAGCAGAAAAAAGAAGAGGAACTAATTATACAGGCACCCAACAAGCAACAGCCAGGGAGATTAAGAAAGCTGGCAACCAAGGAAACAGTCACCACAACCAACAGCAGAAATGGGCCGAATCCTCATGTTCAAAAGGGCTGATATGGCGAAATGTTTTACCATGATAATTTTCATACCTAACAATATCGATAATGGCCCTGCTTACTAGCAGTGCTGAAAGCGTGACCAAACCATGCTGGTTGCATCACCACCATCTGATTATCGAAATGCACGGAGATGCCTGTGTTCTGGGTCAAAGTGCATGGATTATCTGAAGGAAAAACAAAAACGACATGTATATCGTCAGTAGCATCACACATTGCGATGTACTGATGCATTCCTGATAACTCAGAACCTGAAAATTTCCAACAACGTTTGAAAATTGTACTATATAACAGCTGAACGGAATAGATGCACAAGTTATGCATGGGAATGATAATTCTAACATAAGATGCCGATTCTCATAGACGAGCTAGCAATATTAGCACGTAATAAGTCATGATGTACACCGTGTGAACAGTCACTAAGCGTCTCCTCAATTTTACGTCACTGTCGCTCTCCAAACCCGGCCACACCTTTACCGAGCTGATAAGACTAATCCAAAGCGAGCGGGAACCACACTGTGACTAGTCTCCCTTTGCCGTAGAACTCGGGTACGCCTCAGTTCCTGTACAACAGTGGAAATGCGTCATATGCCACTGGCCAGTACTTTGAATACCATCCAGATTAACATCCTCATTTTCGTAGAGAATGACAGTTAGGTCCATAACTATGTTCCAGTGACATGACCGTGAGCGGCCTTCAGGACCTTCCAAGTCCCTGTTGATTTGCTATGTCCCTCTGCCGCAGCATATTAATTACTGCTATCATTACCACAGCAATAACGTCATAGTTATATGTTAGAGACCCAATCATTTTAAGACCACACAGACCAACTGTGCTCAACTAAATTGTTGCCAAAGAGAAAGACTATACTTCAGCATGGGAAAAACAGGCTTCAATTTCCAAACATTATTTCAACAGGAGATTTCCTCTCAAAGGGACTACAGCAGCTACTAATGACTATTTTTCTATGGATTCATCTATCGGCTACTGGTCGATGAATCCAATCAATTTTTTTTTCCTTCAGAAAATCAGACTGTTATCAAAATAAAATGAACTTATACTCCATCTCATTGCAGGGCTTTAGATAATGGACGCTGGTTTTTTGGCACTATACGGACATTATTTTCACCCAGAATTTGATAAGAAAATTAGTGGTATGTCTAAAATATTACGGAGGTGTGTATTGTGATGCCCAGAAGTATTCTGTATATATTCAGTGTATCCTTGTGCAAAACAGGTGCTGGTGGCTACTTTTTGCTGATTGACAGGTGACATTTATTTTTTTTTTGTAAATATAGTTTTCATTTTTATTTCAGCACAGGGCGGCATGGTGGTGCAGTGGTTAGTGCTGCTGCCTCACAGCAAGAAGGTCCTGGGTTCGGTGTCGGGTGTAGGGCCTTTCTGTGTGGAGTTTGCATGCTCTCCCTGTGTTACGTGGGATTCTACTGGGGGCTCCGATTTACTCCCACAGTCCTCCCACAAGTGTGCAGGATAGATTGATTGGCGACTAAGTTGGCGCAACTGCCCAGGGTTGGTTCCTGCCTGCACTCATTGTTCCTGGGATAGGCTCTGGGTCCCCCTGCGACCCCAGTTGAGATTAAGCAGTTACGGTGATGGATGGATTTCAGTACACAAATGATTTACTTTGTTTTGTGTCTGTTTAAGTTTCAGTTTTACTTTACGATAGCGACACTGATCCCAGGCAGCCAAGTGCACATAAACACACACTGGCACCATCAATCCATGTAGAATAAGCCCAGATTTTAACCTGAACATTTTCTCAAACACTGATCCTATGGAGATTCTAAGGTAGTAGGCAGACAACTTTATGGCTTTAATAATAAGTGTATTTAGCAGTCACAGGGATGAAAGATATTAAAAAGCTGTATTAAAGGTAATTTAATAAACACAAATAGACAACACTTACAGTGGGTTTTGCCTATTCTGGCGGCCTAGAATAGCACCTGTTTCTTCAGACACTTGTGCATAGTGATAATGCCCGTGTAGTGTCCTATCGCACTTTGCAAAGTGTAAAACCATCTTTTTATTTAGTGATAATTTGAACTACGTCCATAATTACATAGTGGTATTAAAGGAAAACATTTGTTACAATGAAATCATAATGGTAATTTCATTAAAATAATAAATAAAAGAAAAACTGCACCAGGTATTGCACCATTCAATTTTTGGCACTTCAAGCTGTAGGTTTTCCACTGGAGTAAAAACTGGCACAGGGACCAAATGACATCACAGCACGAGGCGTGTTTTTTGTACAGAATTCGAAAAATGGCTGCAGTATATTATAGGGCTGGACGATGTGCAAAATGAATACAAACATCGCATGTTATGTACATCAAATTTTTACATCGCTAGTCAGCTATGTTTAGACTTTTTCTTAGTTTCAATTCTGTACAGACATTATAGCGAGGGGGTTAAAGTTTCGCCGAAATATTTTACTCTGTTACTCTGTCATAGAGAGAAAAAAAAATTAGCAATCTTTGCAATATTAATTATACTTTTTATACATTCTTAAATGTTTAAAATCAGTTTAAAGTTTATTTCTGCTGCTTTTACACACACACATACATATTTATATATCTCCATCCAAGACAATTGTAATCATTTTCATCCTTGCCATTTAAATCACTCAAAGATGGGTTTGAGAGAAATTTAAGAACTCCTTCTTTGCTTTATAAATACCCCAATATTTATTACAACAAAATCACATCACTATATTTATAACAAAATCACATTATTAGGACAGTGGCAGTATTTTCAACAAAATACTTTTTTAATTTCGTCATGCCATCTGGATCTTTTTGTTGTACATGTTCTTAGGACTAAATCACATTTTTGTTTTTTTTCTTCATTTATTATTTTCAGATTTTGAAACTGTTCTCAAGACAACATTTCTATGGTGTTTCAGCGGCAGGCTATTTGCATAACCAATCGACAAACAAAGTATTTCAAGTTCCACCCCAAAGTACTGAAGCACCAAAGTACCCCAGCTGGTTTGGTACTTTCAGTACTGGAGCTTTTGGTACTGGTACTCAACTGAAAGTCAAAGGAAAAGCGAAAGTACCAAAAAAAGTACCGTAACTGGTGCAGTGGAGAAGCGAGCTCGGCTACTAATCATATTCAGATCATGCTATGATGGATGTATCACATCTCGCAGGGAGTGGGCCTTGTCATCGTGTGTTACGCTGAACCAGCTTGGATTCATCCTGGTTTGCAATCTTTCTTGGTTTCTTTAATAATACTTAAACGCTTCCCGGCACCGTTCACCATGACTCAGACCACACTGGGGGTGGGGGGGGGGTCCATGTCACTTTTTACGTCAGGCCCCAGAAACGACAAATCCAACTACAGCCTTCTCTTCTGCACGCTGTAATGTCAAGCCTGCGATTTGCCAGAACCTTCCACTTTGGGTCAGAGCACCAATCACATCCAGGCCCAGTGGTTAGATCTCAGCCTGAAGCTAAATGCTGGGCACCCGCTAATGGCTAAGGAGGGACTGAGAGCGGAATCCGCCACTGGCTTTGGCTACAGCAGAGCCCACATGCGTAAGTCTGCTCCAGGTAAATCCTTTGATAGGGGCCGTTAAGATGTTAACCAAACAGGTCACTCCAATCATATTATGCCAGAGGGAACTTTCGGACTATTTTAATTGTGTTACCCAGTATAAAAACATTATGCACATCAGTGCTGATTTGGCTGAATGCAGCTGTCATTAAGTACTTTAATTCTGAAAGATGGTGGTGGTCATGTCACGGCCATGTGACGGTCAGCATCAGTCAGGTGCTCACCCTCAGGGTCTCGATGACCAGGTCGCGTGCCTCCAGCTCCCCCTCCAGGACGCTCAGCAGTGTCAGCAGCTCCGGTCGGCTCAGGTTCTCCATATTAAAGTCGCATTTCTGAAATACAGGCAGACACAGTGACACTGAGGACCTGACCCATAGTCATCCAGTGGTCCAAAGCAGGGCTCAACACCATGGCCAATTCTTATGGGCATTTTCATCAAAATGCAAACATAACCACAGTCCTGGTCTTCTTATATAATATCTTTTTCCTGAGAGTCAGATAAGTCTTGCCACTGACAAGTTTGTGTACAGATGGCAACAATCCCTGGACCACAGGATGCTTATTATAGTATTATCAGATACAGCAGCATTAAGCACTGGACTACAAATACAGCAGAGCATTTTTCTGCTCAAGGCCCCAACAGACATGAAGAGAGCACCAGTCGTTGTCAACTCAACACAACACTGCTTCATAAAGTTATGCTGCCCTGAAATGCTGCTATTGCATTACACCCAGCATGAGTGTAAAAGCACACCTGTCAGCCCGCTGTTACAGTCATCACAGGAGCTCCAATCATCACAGGAGCTCCAATCGTCACAGGAGCTCCAATCGTCACAGGAGCTCCAATCGTCACAGGAGCTCCGTCGCAATCATCATAGGAGATCCACTGCGGAGTCATCACAGGAACTTCACTGTTCCAAAAGGGGGCTGACAGATGAATTTTGAATATAATGACTCATTAAAGCCTGATTTCTTTCAGACAACCTTTAAAGCTGAAAAGGTGTTAGGCAGTAAGCCATCATCAGCCATGTGGGACAAGGGCAGGATTTAGAGTGACTCTGCAGGACAGACTTACGATGGCATAACACTGAGCAGGAGAAAGTGTGAATGGATGGATGATGGATGGATGTCTGAGAGGGCTGCAGTCTCACAGCCTGATGCTGTCTGAGGTTTGAAACCAGGTCCCAGGCGGCAAGATCTAAAGCTTACAGTCAATAAACTAAAGACCACTGAGCCTTCCAGATGGTCCTGTACTCAGGCCAAACATGGTGCTGGACTCACAGAGTGCCCACCATTCACAAAGGTAGTGGGGGGGGGGGGGGGGTTGGCTTCTGACCGGTGGTTTATGGCCTAAATGTTCATCGTTATTATGTTGCTGTAGTGAAACAGGGGCCTTGTCTCATCCGCTACAGAAAAAACACATCACTGTTCTTGCAGAAGGTCAGAGATGCTGAAGAGTTTCAATCTGGAACAATAGTCTGGCCTTCATAAGTATCTTCTGAAAATCCTCTTTGAAGGATGTATTAAAATGGATTTTGTAACATGCAAAAGTCAGCAATGCAGTTGAAACATCTGCTGAGATAAGCTACTGAAAGAATCCAGTAGGATGTGGATTAAATATTTGCTCGGGGATCAAAGGCTCATCGCATTCAAACCTCCCCTTCCAGAGTGAACAATAAAAGTAAGGAAAACCCTCATGAGTTACTGGCCCAGAGACAAACGTTTATGGTGTTAGAAAAATGGGGCCTTGGGAAGCAGCTGCTCCTGACACTATGCGGAAGGTCTCTGACCCTCTGAGCTTTAGTGTCCCCCTTACTGTCACTGACGCTGGTCTAACCCCCCCCTTACTGTCACTGACGCCGGTCTAACCCCCCCCTTACT
>JAODUD010000062.1:31026986-31038793 GCA_026784285.1 Stomatorhinus walkeri
TGAACAGACTGGCACAGGCAGACACATACAGATGGGCATAGGCCTGAACAGACTGGCACAGGCAGACACATACAGATGGGCATAGGCCTGAACAGACTGGCACAGGCAGACACATACAGATTTGCTCTTTAGGGTGCAAGGTGACCCCTGGTGGCCACACTGACCAGGCAGGTGCAGGTGGAGCAGGCGTCAGCAGGGGACTCGAAGGTGGAGCCACTCTCATACAGCTGGCCCAGGTGGAGGCAGGAGCCCAGGCAGACCGGACAGCACTCACCGGGTGGGGGGGCCACATCGCGGCAGGGCACGGGGGGGCAGGACACCGGCATGCAAGAGACACCGCCGTTCTGAACAGCCACAGAATGCAAAAAATATCTTACATTTTTATCAGAGGAAATGCATCTGATAATAAACATTTCAGCAGTGGAATCACAGGAACAATTGCCTACCAGACAGACACAGAGCTGACACTTGTCCTCTGGGTGTGGGAATCTTTCACCATTGGAGCAGGAGCGGCCGTGAAAACTGCAGCCCCCACACAGGGGGCAGGAGCAGGGACCAGTTTCAGGGTGAGGGCAGCTTGCCTTGGGGCACGGTCTCCAACCGCAGGTCACCTCCCCTTTCTGGAGCACACAGACACACACACAGACACACACAAACAGACACACACAGACACAAATACACAGATACAGACACACACACACACACATCAAATCCCAACCAATCCAAGTCCGGAAGCTTCTTCTATAATGAATGCAATCGTTGCCAATAAATGTCTGTATGGAACAAGCAGGATTGATTGATGCTTATTTCACTAGGAAAAAGAGCAGAAGATGCACAAGGCCACAGACACAAGAAGGACAACTGGGGACACACAGGGACACAGTCACAGGGAGGACAGCCCAGAGACACACAGGGACACAGTCACGGGGAGGACAGCCCAGAGACACACAGGGACACAGTCACGGGGAGGACAGCCCAGAGACAGACAGGGACACAGTCACAGGGAGGACAGCCCAGAGACACACAGGGACACAGTGACGGGGAGGACAGCCCAGAGACACACAGGGACACAGTCACAGGGAGGACAGCCCAGAGACACACAGGGACACAGTCACAGGGAGGACAGCCCAGAGACACACAGGGACACAGTCACGGGGAGGACAGCCCAGAGACACACAAGGACACAGTCACAGGGAGGACAGCCCAGAGACAGACAGGGATGCAGAGGTGGACAGGCAGAGACATGAACTCACTGAGCATCTACACTCCTCACAGTCACTTTTTGGCCCAGGGAAACTTTCACCATCCAAAAGGGTACGACCTTGGAAAAAGCACCCTGCAAAAGAGCCAGCTTGCATCAAGTAGCATTAAAATGAACCCGTGAGGTCCCCAGACATGACCTCAAGAGGACCCAAGACACAGGCAACAGGGCCATACCGTCACAGACAGGGCAGTCACATGATGCAGGGGCAGGGTGAGGGCACAGGGCAGGCGGACACACCCTCCTCACACACTGCACCGTCCCAGCCTGTGGGGACAAGGTTCTCAGGGGGTTAGCTGAGTGGAGCAGGCAAAGCTGATTGGTCCCTCTGTGACACCAATCAAAACCGACCCTGGTTGTAATGCACTCACCCTGCAAACACACTCGGAGCACTGCTGCCCAGGATCTGGGAATGACTGTCCATCAGTGAACGTCACACCCCCATAGAGGCAGCCTATCAGGGAAAGACACCGGCTCAGGGTACCCCCCCCCAACATACATGATGCCTGCAACAGCAAAGGGAAGCTAGCATGTCACTGACATACCCTCGCACGTGGGACAGCAGGCCCCCTGTGGGGTCACAGGGTGGGCACAGCTGGCACTGTAACACGGTTTGGGGCTGCAGGTCACGTGGCCCCCGGCGCACATGCAGCGGCTGCAAGGATCGCGGGGGTCAGGGAATTCCTGTCCGTCAAGGTACTCTGTCCCAATGTAGCTGCACCCTGGGGAGACGGGGTCACCCAGAGGTCAAAGGAGCTACCCCCAACTCCCCAGTGACCAAAGCCCCCTAGGATCCTTAGGATTGGGGGTGGGTGGGGCTCACCATCACAAGCATGGCAGCAGTGCCCCCCTACAGGGTAGGGGCAGGCCACGGGGGGGCAGCGCCGGGACTCACAGGTCACCGTGCCCTCACGGCACACACAGTCTCGGCATGGGTCCGAGGCGTCAGGGAACACCTCGCCATTGGTGAGCTCCGCCCCACCGAAGGAGCAGCCTAAAGGTGGGGGAGGGGGTTGAGAGAAAAAGGAAAGGGGGGGAGATGAATCACAGTAAAATGTTGAACTTCAGACAGTGGTCTGCCATGGCATTCAGATCATTGAAACATCTAAAACTTACAATTAAATTTTCCTAGATGGCTAATCAATAAGCAGCTCATGAATAATGTATGAAGGGAGACGTGTAAATAAAAGCAGGAAGAGGATGTGGCTAATCGATAAGCAGCTCATGAATAATGTATGAAGGGAGACGTGTAAGTAAAAGCAGGAAGAGGATATAGCTAGTTGAAAAGCAGCTCATGAATAATGTATGAGGGAGACATGTGTAAATAAAAGCAGGAAGAGGATATAGCTAGTTGAAAAGAAGCTCATGAATAATGTATGAAGGGAGACACGTGTAAATAAAAGCAGGAAGAGGATGTGCCTTTCTGTGCTTGTTGTAATGGCTGCATTGGAAATAAACCTGGTATCCAGTTAAAAGTGCTGGGAAGACACAGCAGTGTGGGGCTTTGAAAGTATGCTGTGAAGACGGCCCAGCATACACTGGGACAACCCAACATGTGCAGAGTCTTAACTGCACAGTGCTTAAACAGGTAATTTGTCTCCCGTGACGCCCAATGGGGGCTCTGTACCATCGCATGTGGGGCAGCAGTCCTGCAGGATAGGATGGCTGCAGTGGGCGGGGCTGCAGGGCTTGTGACGGCAGCTGATGTAGCCATTGGTGCAGATACAGATGCGGCATGCGTCAGCCGGGTCATAGAAGCGCTCGCCGTGCTGGTGGGAGCGCCCTGAGTGCTGGCAGGGGGGCGGCAGCTCTGAGGGCATGAAAAAGAACACTCACAGACAAGGTCATTCACAGACACAGTCAGTAACACACACTCACATCACATATGGATAGTCAAAGACATGGTCAGACTCACATGGTAACACTGTCACTCACAGTCACTCACACACGGTCACTCACACACGGTCACTCACACATGGTCACTCATACACGGTCAGTAACACACACAGTCCCTCACACAGATGAGTACAGACACAGGTCAATATAACACATTCACTACCACACACACACGGTCACACAACTACACACACGGTCAGTATCGCACACAGACTGGCACAGGACAGAGAGCTCGTAATGACAGTCACACCCCCTTCGTGTGTGTCTGTCTGTATGTCTCAACACTTAACTTCATGCTGCAAATAAACAAAACTCCCTGATGTCTGTAGTTCCACACCTGGACACTTGGGGCAGCACTCTCCAGAGGTCATGTAGGGATTGTTGCACTGCTGTGGGGCGCACCTCTTCATCAAGCACTGCACATTACCGTTCTGCAGAAACACAACCTGGTCTGTGTCCAAGGTACGGATTACCACTAATGGTCCTGTTGGCCATTTCAGTGACAATCAGCATTAACGTGATCACCCATCTTTGAAATTCAGGAGTAAACTGCTGTTTCATTGATACAGAGATTCCCAAATTTCTAGCACTTTGTTTTTTCTTTAGCATTTTTTACACTTTTGGATAAGATGCCTGTCTGTTTACCTCTCTGTATGTCTGTCTGCCTGCTTATCTCTTTGCCTATCTGTCTGTTTGCCTGCCAGCCTGTCTTCTTGCCTGTCTGTAATTCTCACTGAATGATTACTCACAAGACAGTGGCAGGTGCGGCAGTGGTCCGTAGGGTGAGGAAACTCCATTCCATTTGGGTATTCCTTTCCCGCGTAGCTGCAACCTGAAAGTCAGGTTGCCATTATTCTGGGCCTGGAGTGTATTACAACTCTGTTATAGCAAGGTCTGTGTCAGAGAAGGTCTGTGTCAGAAAAGGTTTGTGCCACAGAAAAAAGAGAAGCCAGAGGCAGAATTGAACATGATTCAGTTTCAAGTAGTGATTCCTGGGTCAGATTTGTGATGTCAGATCACACACGGCACTTGTTTGCACACCAGTGTTTTATGACTGTACCGTTACAGATCAGACATGGCACACGCATGTGCATGAGTGTGTGCCACGACTGTTCCATTACAGATCAGACACGGCACATGCGTGTGCACGAGTGTGTGCCACGACTGTACCGTTACAGATCAGACACGGCACATGCGTGTGCACGAGTGTGTGCCACGACTGTACCGTTACAGATCAGACACGGTACATGCGTGTGCATGAGTGCGTGCCGCGCCTGTACCATTACAGTTGTTCTGGCAGCATGTTCCAGGCAGCGGGGAGCTGCAGCCCGGCCGTGGGCAGGGGGTGTCCACGCAGTCCAGGTGCCCCCCATGACACACGCACTCTTGACATGGGTTCACAGGACTGGGGAACCGCTCTCCATCCATAAACATGTGATTCTCAAAGGCACAGCCTACCACACGCACACAAACAAAACGAGTATGACAGCATGGCTTTAACGGAGCTAACAGCTCACAGAATCATTTCAGAACAGAACAAGCGGCACAGTAAGATATGAAGAAAAAGCCAGGAAAACATATTCTGTTATGCAGTCGCTACAATGTCTTCATCAGGAGTTGAACTCCCCAAAGACAAGCCCACCCCCACAGACTCTAAAGGTCACACTGTACACATACATGATATAAAAAATGAAAAATATCACATAAAATCTGATAAATCTTGTCTCACAGGGAAACAAGATCCACATCACAGAATTAAATCCCTGTGGGGTCTGAGTGAGGGACGCCCCTGTTTGACCGTGACTTAGGGGGTAATTACTACTTTCACCCAGCCAGGTGATTCAGGATGGTTTGTAACCACAGTGCTGCGCTACAAGAGCTTATTAACAGGCCATCTGCTTTTTTACTTATCTACCTGCCTTAAAGACTTAGAAACACACAAACCTTAGAATTCAAACTGCTGTTCTGCTACACATCTGACAGAATTACAGATTCACTTTCCCTGCTCACAGTTAACAGAAAATGGACAAAGGTTTGCTGTGTGGGACACTGCGGAGCTTCATTCACAGCACTGAGCCAGTTCTGTGAAGCAGTGCAGTCAGCCTGGTTAAAGTTAATGATGGGTGGTTTCGCACAGGGGGTACAGAGAGGGTACCTGGACACTGGGGGCAGCACTGCCCTGGGGGAATCAGAGGGCTGGGGCAGGACACACGTGGGCACTGGACCGTCACGCACTGCACTGTACCATCCTGGGGGAGGAGGGGGAGGGGGGTGCATATTGACATCTTCATCTTCAGAGAACCCTTCGGTGGCCACTTTCATATTCAACCACAAGAGGGAGCACTTGACTTCAGCTTGAGATATTGACCAGACCCGGAAATCATGATAATTTTCAGCACACTGTTTAGCATTTGTTCAACCAAAAGATTTGTTCTAAATCCTTCACTGTTGAATATTTAAATACTCATAAGAACATAAGAACATAAGAACTATACAAACGAGAGGAGGCCATTCGGCCCATCAAGCTCGCTTGGGAAAAGTGTATAAAATTGAAAAAAATCTTTGAATAATAAATGAGCTATTTTAAATATTAATTACTCGCAATATGATTAATTTATCCTTTATGTAATGCTTGCTGTGTATTTGTTCAGAGTTCACTCAGCTCTGTTTTCGTGAGTTCTGCTAGCACTCTCCAGCCAAACAGAATGACACTCCTCCTCGCTCACACAGTCGGTACATTCAGATGTTGAAATTCATGCTCTGTGCAATTCATTCATAATAAAATGTTACGTTAAGAGGGAGTGGCCGATGTCCCAATAGATACTTTTTGGTGTGTTAACCATAATGTAAACTACTGACTTGCCTTGCTCAGTAAAGACGGGTTCTATTGGCAGATAAGATCTATTTGGCAATTTTTCAAACAAAAATACAGAAATGAACATTTGCCACATGGCTATTAAAGTTCATTGTATGGTACTGGATTTGAGCTATCTTCAGTTAAACATCAGTTTCAATTTATTCAAACTACTTTTTAAACTCTTCCGTCATAATTTTGTTGCAACAAGTTATATTTCATTTTGTATGGAAAGAAATGAACATTTTCACCCATATTCCACAGACATTTCAGGTGGAGCAGGGGTGGGGTTAGTCGGAAATTATTTGGATATTGATTAACGTATTGGTATCGGCTGACATTCATTAAAAATTAAGGTATCGGCATTTGTCCGATGTGTTAATCTTGGCCAATATTGCCAGCCAATAATTAGACTTTAATCAATACTCAGAGTTAGTTATTCTTTTTAGCATACATTTTATGTCATTTGATAGCAAACTTAATTACAGTAGTGGGCAGAAAAATGCAGAAAGAATTACTCAGCAAACAAAGCATTATTCAGTAAGCAAACTGAACAAAGAATCATCAGGTGAAAAAGTGAATGAAAAATGGAAGATCATTCAGTGAACAAGGTGAATGAAGAATCACTCAGTAAACAAAAAAGATGGAAGATCACTCAGTGAACAAGGTGAATGAAGAATAGCTCAGTAAACAAAGAGAATGAAGAATCACTCAGTAAACAAAGAGAATGAAGAATCACTCAGTAAACAAAGAGAATGAAGAATCACTCAATAAAGAGAATGAAGAATCATTCGGTAAACAAAGTGAATGAAGAATCACTCAGTAAACAAAGTGAATGAAAAATCACTCAGTAAACAGAGAATAAAGAATCACTCAGTAAACAGAGAATAAAGAATCACTCAGTAAACAAAGTGAATGAAGAATCACTCTATGAACAAAGAATGAAGAATCACTCAGTAAACAAAGTGAATGAAGAATCACTCAGTAAACAGAGAATAAAGAATCTCTCAGTAAACAAAGAGAATGAAGAATCACTCTATGAACAAAGAATGAAGAATCACTCAGTAAACAAAGTGAATGAAGAATCACTCAGTAAATAGAGAATAAAGAATCACTCAGTAAACAAAGAGAATGAAGAATCACTCTATGAACAAAGAATGAAGAATCACTCAGTAAATAAAGTGAATGAAGAATCACTCAGTAAACAGAGAATAAAGAATCACTCAGTAAACAAAGAGAATGAAGAATCACTCTATGAGCAAAGAATGAAGAATCACTCAGTAAACAAAGTGAATGAAGAATCACTCAGTAAACAGAGAATACAGAATCACTCACTAAACAAAGAGAATGAAGAATCACTCAATAAAGTGAATGAAGAATCATTCGGTAAACAAAGTGAATGAAGAATCACTCAATAAAGTGAATGAAGAATCATTCGGTAAACAAAGTGAATGAAGAATCACTCAGTAAACAAAGTGAATGAAAAATCACGCAGTAAACAGAGAATAAAGAATCACTCAGTAAACAGAGAATAAAGAATCACTCAGTAAACAAAGTGAATGAAGAATCACTCTATGAACAAAGAATGAAGAATCACTCAGTAAACAAAGTGAATGAAGAATCACTCAGTAAACAGAGAATAAAGAATCACTCAGTAAACAAAGTGAATGAAGAATCACTCTATGAACAAAAAATGAAGAATCACTCAGTAAATAAAGTGAATGAAAAATGACTCTGTGAACAAACTGAACTTAACATGACTGTGACCAAGATCATTCCCTTCACTTTAACATTCACCAATGACACCTCAATTAAAGACACTCCCTTTGAATTTAAAACAGGAGAGCCAAACAAAATGATGAGACAATACTGACTAGTGATAAATCGAATGTAGAGGCCACTCCCCTGCCCACCACTCCCGGCCCCGCCCACCACTCCCGGCCCCGCCCATCATTCCTCTGCCTGTCTGTCACTCCCCAGCCCAGCCCATCACTCTCCTGCCCCACCCCTCGCTCCCCGGCTGCTTGCATCAGTCCTCGGCCCCGCCCATCATTCACCTGGCATGTACACCGCTGACAGGTGTCGTCGGGATCAGTGAACTCCTGTCCACTGTCATAGAGACGCTGGTTGTATGTGCAGTGGTCACACGTAGCACAGCAGCTGCCTGCGGGAGACCGAGGTTGTTACACGTCTCGACCCCCACCCCCCCCCCCAAACAGGTTGCACTCACCATTGAGTCGGCTGGGATGTGGGCAGGATGCAGGGGGGCACGCTGACACCTGGCACAGCGGCTCCCCATCAATACACGTACAGCTGTGGCAGGGCTGCCCGTCTGGCCGCCACTGTGTGCCCTCCTCAAACTCCGTCCCGTCCACCACACATACTACAAAGACAGAGGCAGCGCTGAAGCCACACTGGATGATCATTATCTCCCTGACTTAATGATGCAGCTGGAGCAGTCATCAGCTCCAAGCCCCAGTTCCTCTCTGCTGGGATGACACTGGTATCATACACTCAGTCACAACCGAGAGCCCGACCTGGCAAACCGATTGCAGCTTTCCGAATCTCCAGCAGCAGAAACCACCCGCAGGAAATAGACTGTGAGGAGACGGGCTATGCGAGTGCCAGGAGTGGCTAAGCAGCTGCAAGCAGGGCTGGATCTAGTGCAGGCCATCAGTGTTTGATTTCACACGCAAACAGAACAAGGAAACAAGCAAAAAAAACAAGGCTGGCATACTGGCTTGTAAAAGTGAGATATTTAACACAAGCTGAAACTGACAGTTTGGGCAGTCAAGTGGGTCAAACTCTCAGATGGTCAGAACAATTAGTGCAGAGCAAAGAGACAAAGATATAAACAGCCACATAAGCAGATTAAGAGTAATAGTATGCATGGAGTTTCCAGGAAAGTGTATCAAACCAACAAGTTACAAAGATCCAAAGCAGTTGGGAGGTTTCTCTATAGACTGCCACGCAGCTGAGAGAGTTCTCTACAGACTGCCGCACAGCCGAGAAAGTTCTCTACAGACTGCCGCACAGCCGAGAGAGTTCTCTACAGACTGCCGCACAGCCGAGAGAGTTCTCTACAGACTGCCGCACAGTCGAGAGAGTTCTCTACAGACTGCCGCACAGTCGAGAGTTCTCTACAGGCTGCCCCACAGCCGAGAGAGTTCTCTACAGACTGCCCAACAGCCGAGAGAGTTCTCTACAGACTGCCGCACAGTCGAGAGTTCTCTACAGATTGCCCCACAGCCGAGAGAGTTCTCTACAGACTGCCGCACAGCCGAGAGAGTTCTCTACAGACTGCCGCACAGCCGAGAGAGTTCTGTACAGAATGAAACACAGCCAACACAGAATGAACCCAGCTGAGAGGTTTTTCTACAGGTAGGAACCTAGCCAAGAGGTTTCCCTACAGACTGAAACTTGACTGAGAGGTTTCTCTACAGACTGAAACATGACAGAGGTTTCTCTACAGACTGAAACATGACTGCGAGGTTTCTCTATAGACTGAAACATCACTGAGAGGTTTCTCTACAGACTGAAACATCACTGAGAGGTTTCTCTACAGACTGAAACATGACTGAGAGGTTTCTCTATAGATAGAGATACAGACAAGAGGTTTCTCTACAGACAGGAATATAACCCACAGGTTTATCTACAGATGGCAGTGCAGAACAGGACAGCAAAAAGGTACCTTTACAGAAAGGACAACATAGCTGGGCGTCAAGCGCAGGGCTGGGGCACTGGACTGCAGGACATTGCTGCTGGTGACAGCTCACACTGCCATCCTGTGAGGGACATATGCCTCAGTGATAAAACACCATCTTTAGATGTGTTTGCAAGCAGCAGGGACTCACCTGGCAAGTACACTGCAGACAGGGGTCGATCCCCGGGGGGGTGAAGGTCTTGCCATCGGTGTAGACCCTTCCCTCATACTCACATGCTAGGAAGGAAGAAACACAGTGGCTGTAGTCAGAAATGCTTTCATCCTGAGAAATACTCCAGAAGTCTCTCTCCTACACCAAACACTATGAAAGCCTTTCTCAGGTATTATTCTGGTGATTAATTACAAATGAGACACAACATTAATGCATACTTTTGTTCAGAGAGTCAAGTCAACCTCAAAGGCAAATTCAATCACAGAGCCTAGACTCACCATCAAATGCAAAAATCAATCACAGAGCTCAGACTCATTGTTAATAATAATAATAATAATAATAATAATATTAATAATTTGCATCACGTACTATCCTTATGATGATGGTACAAACAATTTGTGGAAGTGCACAATATATCATTTAACTGAAAACCTAAAACATCCGATATTTAATCTTTATCAGTATTCAAAGTTAGCAGCATTAGAGCTACTACTGGAATAATGATGATTGCATTGAACAGCTGGCCATTTTCCATAGCTGATGATGAGGCTTTTAGTCAGTTCCTTCCAACTGACTTCTCCTTAAATATGAATACTGAGCACTTCTTGCACTGCTGAGATCAGACTTACTGTCACAGGTGGGGCAGCACTGCCCCTGTATTCTGGCAGGATGGCTGCAGGGTGGGGGGGTACAGTTTGCATCCAGGCGCTCACAGGACACCAGGCCACCCTGTGCAGCAAGCCACAGATCACAGGACATTTCCAGCGCATTATTGACTCCTGATTATATCATTTTAACACGTCCTTCTGTTCAGACAAGTAAGAGGTGAATTATGAGGCTCTTATAATGATTACTGTATAATCACAACTAATTTTCACCTCTGTGTTTCTATCAAAACACATCATCCATCAGCTACATCAGAGAGGATCGGGAGTCACAATTCAAAATATCTTAAAAACTGTGTTTGGCTTTCAGCAGAGTGAATCATAGAACTACCCTCCCCCTCAAAGCAGACCATGAAGACACACCAGGCAGTGGCAGCTCACACAGGGGTCCAGGGAGGAGACAAATTCCTGCCCGTCAGCGTAGAGCTGAGAGTCATATTCACAGCCATCGCAGCTATGGGAGTCAAAAAAGTGATGGAGAGAGAGAGTGAGACAAACACAGTAGGACACACTCACAGCCATCACAGCTATAGGACCATGCTTACAGTAACAGACCCTCATCCATACAACACTACACAGTAACGTGTGACACATCCATTGCGAGGTGCAAAGCACTCCGGCTAAAAGCCTGAGCCGTCTGAGGGTGTTGGTACCGTGGACAGCACTCTCCAGGTCGCTGTATCGGGTTCCGGCAGGGTGTCACAGAGCATGGGACAGGGGCACAGCGGAGGTCTCCTCTCTACAGATGATACAGAAAGAAAAGAGAGATCAACAGATGATGAAAAATATAGAAAATACAGAAAGTTCCAGAGTGTGACTGACTTACCACACAGATGCACTCCTGGCAACGATTCGCAGTGGGAATGTGATCCCCAGACAGAAATTCCAGACCATTCACACTGCAACCTGGAGCAAAGGCAGTGGTCAGTACAGACACACATACCACATAAAAGGATGTTAGGTGTCAGTGCTTCCCCACCCCAAAAAAACTCACCATCACAGACGGGACAGCAAGACCCTGGCAGAGGGCTTGCAGGGTTCTTGCAGTGGATGTTACACTGTTCCTGCACACACTGAGCCTGGCCTTCCTGACAAGAAGCCAGGGAGAGTCACAGTGAGGCACTGTGAGGCACTGTGACTCAATTCCCTTTCCTCAGATATCACTCTGGTGAGTATACGGGATGCCCTGAAGTCTTCTCTCAAATATTACTCTGGTGAGTATACAGGATGCCCTGAAGTCTTCTCTCAAATATTAC
>JAODUD010000062.1:31056739-31067455 GCA_026784285.1 Stomatorhinus walkeri
CTGAGCACATTTACCTGCTGAGCCACATTTACCTTCTGAGCACATTTACTTTCTGAGCACATTTACCTTCTGAGCACAATTACCTGCTGAGCCACATTTACCTTCTGAGCACAATTACCTGCTGAGCCACATTTACCTTCTGAGCACAATTACCTGCTGAGCCATACCAAATGCCCATTAGTGGCTTGTGCTGGCTGAGCAAGGCTGGAGGAGCAGCCCATTGATGTGTGAGCTTTCAAAGGCATGAGGCAGCTGCACTTTCCAGAGTCCCTGTCTGACCTCCTGACTGATGGAATTGGCAGCCACCATGTGGGCATGATAATGCCCATTGATTGTCCTGCCTGGTCTTATAATGAGACCACACCACTTTTACCCCAACCTTGGTCTCACCTGTCTGTATATCTCACAGAGAGCAAGATGGGGTAGGTGAAATGGTAACTTCCCCATGAGATCAATAAAGTATCACTATTGTTAAATAGATTCAGATGTGATCTCTCAGTATAAATGCCATTGAACATTTATGGGAAGGTTTGGAGCACAGAGTAGATTTGTAGCTTGTTCATTTCTCAAAAAACTGGAGGTTTTTTCTTCTTGAAGAATGGTGGCCTTTTCTTATATTATTATATTAATATAATTATATTAATGTAGGTGTTTCCGTTATTTTGCACAACATTTATTTTTAGGTGCTGACAATGGCTGCTTTCACATTGATAACCAAAGTGGAGAAGTAACCATGTCTAGACTGGCGGAGCACAGACTCCTGATACCAACGTTCCAGCTTCAGCTCATGGTGAGGGCGACACACTCTAGTTACATCATCAACACAGCGGATTAAGACTCTGAGATGACTGATAAAAATATCAGGAGATGTACACAGTTCAAAATAACACAGCAATCTGAGTGTGCCGGACTAGGTACTATCTGATCAACCTTTGTTGATATGGTAACACTATCCACAGTCTCCACCCACAGGCCTCTCAGGTCGATGACCCCAGGAAGTACACCATCACTTCTGCAGTGGTACGTGTTTTGGCCCAGAACCACTTTTCCCCGCAGTTCAACAGCAGCACCTACGTTGGCTTCGTCCCAGAGAGCAGCGAATCGTCAACGCTCGTTTCCACCCACGGAAACCAGGCATTGCTGCTCCAAGCCATCGATCGCGACTTCCAAGATGTACGTTGTGGGAAATCTCCATATTTTTGTTCTAGCAGCAGATTATGATGTATCATATTGGTTTTGATGGAAAACTGACCAAGGAGGTCCGTTCATAAACTGAAAACTTTTCTAAATCTGGTCCTGACTGGTCCTGAGTGTTTAACTCCTGATGGGAAGGGCTGTAGCATGGTTATCCAAGCTGGTTTTTATAGAGCTTAATAACCCAAAGGTAACAACAGCATGCTCTGGTCCCATCTGATATTATTCTTTTTTATATCACACCAGAACAGCTAAAGCATATGGTCACCATGTGAACACACACCCCAGAAAAACACATCACACATTGCTCCAAATTCACATTTTAACCTCCCTGACTGGTTCCTTTAGGTCCTAAAATGAGGTCCTAATGTATGTTGTGTCAGTCAATCAATGTCTCAGAATTATTACCAAATGTCCCTACAAACCTGTTATTTTGATGTTGTGACATTTTCTTGGTTCTCACAAGGGGAAATTGGGTCAAAAGTCTTCTATTTTATTTGGTTACTATGTATTTTTATGGTTAAGGTTATGACTGAGTATGAGGTTATGGGTGTAATTGCTGAGATTAGGGTTTTTTCCGGACAAATGAATGTCCCCATAAAGTCCCCATAAAGATCTGAATACAAATGTGTGTATGTCCATGTGTGTGTCTGTGTGCCCTGTGACAGACATGCATCGTATAAGTGTCCATGAAAAACTGCTGGAAATAACTCTCATTGTTATACAAGGTGAAACAATAATGACATGTGTTTCAGAAACTCAATTGTATGTTAATTTAATCTGTAGGGAATAAATCCCAAGGTTCACTATTCTTTGTGGCCAAAGTCAAACCACACAAGGCTGTATCATATGACACAGGAAGGCTATGTCATCGCCAAGAGCAGCCTACTCCTAGCTTCGGAGAAAGATTTCCTTGAGGTAAGAAAGGTGAAACCCAAACTACACTATACTGAAATTAGTATGAAACATTCTGTCACTGATATTTTGAAGACCAAGGAGGTCTCTCGCACTTCACAAACAGACAAGCAAATAATGGTGGTGCTTTCCAGGTGACCGCCACAGACCAAGAGTCGGGGGAGGTTGCTAGGGCAACAGTGGAGATCGTGGCTCTCCAGAGAGGTGAGCGAGGTAAGCCTCCAGATGTGTGGGAGTTGGCACCCCTGAGCATAGAGCAGGGGGCTGTATCACAAAGGTGGATTTCTTGCTTACCCAGATAAATCTGACAAGTTAAGGCACCCTAGTTTAAACAGACTTGTTCACTTACATTTAGCTCAGACTTCCTTAAATCCGACAAGTTATCCAGCTAAGCAAGAAATTCTGCTTCAAGATATAGGTCACCCTTTGAATTTTCTGGGTTCTGATAGACAGAGCTATAGACCAGTAAAGAGCTGAGATCCGCCTTCCTAGTTCCTCGTAAACGGCGCCATCTTTGTAGCCCCCAAGTGGCTTCACTGAGGGCAAAATGCCAGCATGGGCCAATCACAGAATAGGGCTTCTCTGACAAAAACACTTATATCTCAACACAGATTTATTCCGGAGACTCTACAGCAGAGGTATCAAACTCCAGTCCTGGGGGGGCAGAGCCCTGTGTAGCATAATTCTTTCCCTCCATGAATGGCCACCATGAATGATTCAACTCAAGATCTTTGTGGTAATTAGCACAAGGAGTTGCATCAGGTGTGTTAAACGATGGGAAACCCAAATATGTCATGAGCTCCAGCCCTTCAGAACTGAAGTTTGACACCCCTGCTCTACAGAATCCAACCATACCCAAATGGTCCTAAATATCCCCTGGTAATCACTCTAGCCTAACGCCGCGTCTGTGGTGGCCAGCGCCTAACGCCGCGTCTGTGGTGGCCAGCGCCTAACGTCGCGTCTGTGGTGGCCAGCGCCTAACGTCGCGTCTGTGGTGGCCAGCGCCTAACGCCGCGTCTGTGGTGGCCAGTGCCTAACGCTGTGTCTGTGATCGGCAGCGCCGTGGAGCCTCTTTGGGGGGCAGAAGCGTTACACTCTGCACGTGGACGTGGTGCTGGCTGGCGGGATCATGGCAGCGGTGCTGCTGCTGCTGCTGGTCACAGTGACGTTTCTGCTGCTCTGGTTGGTGAGGCGTTGGAGGCAGCGGCAGGACGTGGCTGCCAAAGCCTCCGTGGCACAGGGGAAGCACCGTAACGTGGTAAGAGAGCTGAGACGCCCCACACACTTTCCGACAGGCACATTACAATGTGCTGCTCAGCACAAACACCCAGTCCTGCTTCCTTCAAAGCAGTCATTGGATTTGAGTAGATCAGGGGTGGCCAATCTTATCCACAAAGGACAGTGTATTCAGGTTTTTGGGATAACCTTTAGGTCAGCTGTTCAAACTCAGATGTGAGAACTCTTTAGCCAGTCAGCCCTCTAAGTAGTGATCTAATAAGGGAGTTTCAGCAAAAACCTGCACACACAGTGGCCCTTTCTGGATAAGGTTGGCCTTCCCTGGAATAGAATAAAAATGGACACAAATTTAAAGTCATTACAAGCAGTTCAATACAAACAGGACTGACGGGCGCTTTGAATCCTCACTCATGGCTTTTCCATTCCTCTCTCCACTTAGAACTTAAGGTGGTTCCAGCTGGTGAGTTTGTGGCTCATAATCTGTCTTTGGGAAGGAGCTAATGTTTTACTGGTGATATTATTATTAGTCATGCAGTATACTGGTCATCTTAAACCATCAAACAAGGTTTATGGGAAACAGGGATGAGCATCTCCATCACTGAGGTGATGCAATACATAGCTCGATGCATTGGCAACGATGCAATTCAATGCAATACGACATGATGCAAAATATGATGCTACGCAATTCAATACGGTACAGATATTTTGATTTTATTTCTTTGGTTCTTCTTAAGCAGACAGAAAATCATTAAATAGATAAAAAAAAGTGCATTTACTAATATTTATATATTATTAAATTGGACTTTACAGATGCAAAGATATTAGAAACAATGCATCCGAAGTTAATCTCATCTCATTTATATCTAGTGCACATGATTTTTGGGGCAATATTGGGGCAATTGTATTATGTACTTTTATACCGGGGCACTGAAGCACGGCAGTGAATCTTACCATCCCGATGGAAAGTGCAGAAAAGCTAACAGATGACATGATTTAGTCGTGACAAAAAAATAAACAAATTTGTTGGCTTAAATTAGCCTAGACCATTAGCAGAAACATGAACTTGGATCAGATGGACAGTATAATTGCTCTGCCCTGCTACTGTGATTTTGTCAGTGTTTGAAAGTTATTTCCACCAGGCTAGGTTTGCATCAGCTCCCTCCTACACCTGCTGAGGATGCTTTTAGGTATCCGTCTTCAGTGTAAAGTGAAATGTATCATGGGAAATGCTGAGTCTTTAACATTTTTTCATTAAAAGGTAACCTCTGGAAGGCCGACACCTCACATAGAAGAAATCTCTTTTTGCAATGAAGCGTACGAGGACTGTGAATGCTCAGGGTCCCTGGGACGTGGTCTCCACAGGAAAAAGACCGGCGTCCTGTGCAGAAAGACCCAGAGGAACCACAGCGACAGCACTGACCTGCTAAGAGACCGTCAGTCCGTGTGTGTGACAGCAGAACCATTACCCATACACGTGCCTCCATCAATCATGTCCAATGGGAAAACAGCAGACAGGTCAAGCAAATCGGTATCATTTGCGGACGATGTCACACTGAGGCAAATAGGGATGGTAGAAAATCCAAGGAACAGGAGTTTGGAGGTTCAGACGGTAGAGTCGATGTTTTTAGGTGAGATCCCGCAGGTGCCGTGCAAAACAGAAGAGGGAGATCGGTCTGATGAGGAGAGGGAAGCCAAAAATCTGTACAGGATAGTGTATCCTGTCATTGACAAGGAAGAGGCGAGGCTTGGGGAAACTGAGAATCTCTGCATTTACAAGCATGACCAGCAGGGGGACGGGGTCATGGACCTGGAGGGCTGCCCGGAATCTTGAAGAGGCAGCAGCCATCAATGTCCAGTCCCGAACACTCAGATGGTGCAGATCACCCAGGAGGCTGCGGTTTCTCATTAAGGCTGAAGAAGGAAAGCCAAAACAGTATAGAAACAACAATTCTCATTCCGATAGCAGTCGAGGTTATCAATACCCATCTAAACAATGTACATCTTCAGGAATTATGAATCTGTATGACAAATTGTAAACAATGTGGAAAAGGTCTGCACTTTTATTCTGTACATTTTTATAATTATTGGTACTTTCATATTTTGCCACATCTAGCTCTAGAAGGTAAATATATGAGTGGCATAGATTAATAGTTTAACTGAACCCTATACAATTAAACTTTCCAAGGGGAATTATCACGTTTGCAATATTTACTTCCTTACCATGTTAATGTGGTCTGTGTGACTCAGCTTTGATGCAGGAAATACTACACTTGATAAAACTGTAGTAAAATTGCAAACTGATCGGATGTAAATCTTTAAAACACTTTAAATTTTTATATTGGTGAAGCATTCAGCATTTACTGTGCTGATGAGGTACTAATGCTTCTATTTGTAAATTGTGAGTCGCTGGCTTATTCGGTGCCAAGCGACGTATGAAATGTGAGGTATACGAGGCCGGACTGCCCATGCAGGCCGCAGAGGTCCATCTATAGCTCGACAGCACACAGCCGCCAGAGAGGTACAAGCCAAAGAACGCCTGGAACTGTGATGTCCTCATTTCAGCTTTATTGTTCATGAGATGGCTACATCAGATGGAGCAGAATGTTAGAACACCCCCCTCAGTCTTTTGTCAGCTACCCGGTTCATGATTTTAAGAGGAGAAAAAAAACAAAAATAAAAATAAACCACGCCAGAGTTCACTCGATAGTTACAGTTTAGCCTGGCAATCAAAACTGTAAAAGTCCATCCATGGCTGTAAGGGGCCTAACCTGCAGAACTCTGTCTCCACACCCCCGCCCCTGTCCCCGAGGCTGGGGCTGCTCTTTGCTGTGTGTTGACTTTTTATGGCACAGACGGCAAACCAAAGCCGCCCATTCACCTTCCCCCCCCCCGTCAGACACCTCTTACAGATTCTCCTACCAGGCTCATCATGTTCTGTCCCGTTACGTCCTCGGCGGGCTAGATGCAGACTTATTGGCATCGTCACGGTCCGAATTCTCTTAAGCACCCCCCCCCCCAGGAAAAGCACGGTGCCCCTTGCGGTGATTCCCCCAGCTGGGGCCCTGGGGGCATCCTACTGGCGTGGCCCCGCAGGGCTGATGCACGTCCTCCCCCCATTTCATTGGTACTCTTCCGCTTCACTGCTCTCATCTCAACGTCGCCAACAAAAGATTGTCCTGAAATTTGGGCACAGGGTTACTATCACAGTACTTAACCTTTAGTGAAGTATTGAAACATTTTTGATGTAAAAATCACAGGCTTCATAAACAGAACCCTAAAATGACCAGTCCTGTCACTATCCCAAAATGCTATTTACATCATGTTACATTATATTTTGCAAGTGCTTTTCTCCAAAACAGCATTCAGTTTAGAGAGACCGGGTCAGTCAGTCCCTGGACCAATTGGGGGTTAAGGGACTTGCTC
The DNA here is from genome assembly GCA_026784285.1 of Stomatorhinus walkeri. Taxonomy (NCBI): domain Eukaryota; kingdom Metazoa; phylum Chordata; class Actinopteri; order Osteoglossiformes; family Mormyridae; genus Stomatorhinus; species Stomatorhinus walkeri. The sequence continues at coordinate 31,063,508 of JAODUD010000062.1, forward strand.
AGGGACTTGAACCGGCGACCTTCCGATCACAGGCACAGTGTTCTAACCCCCTGACTAACACATTGCCCCCCTACACAAAGCTGAATGAAGTGGGGCCTACCTAAAAGCTCGAACCTGGAACCCAGGTCACCTGGCCCCATGCCCCCCGCTCCTATCAGACGGCTGAGGTTCTGCCCAGCTGAGTCGCCTCACCTGGTGTTCTGGCAGAACAGGGAATGTGGCTACCGGTACAGCCTGATGAAGTCTCTGATGGCCCAGCAAACCTGCTTGCATTCTTCAGCGCTACAACAGGACACAATGAGCCAGCATCACTCAAATGTAAGGCCAAGACATCGGCAACGAATGTCATTGAGGAACACTGCGGCTCGGGCTGACCCGGGGCTCGGACCTGGTGGCCTGCTTGTGGAAGTCCGTCAGCTGCTTGTGCGTGACAGTCACAGCGCCCCCTGCAGTCTCCTTGGGGAGTCCTTTCAGTGTGTTCTCTAGCCAGCGGCAGAACGCCTGCAAACGTCACGTGACGCGAGTCACACACCACAGCAAAACACGGCAGGGCGGAATTTGTAGGGCTACAGAACCGGCACTGCTGTAAATCTGCTCGTTCATCACCTCAAATAACTGCACTGACCTCGCGTGCCTCTCTCTACTGCTTAAAACCACATTTAAGCGGGTTTCAGTTCCACAGGCTTCCCTGTCATGGCCTGCAGTGGATAAGTTAAATCTAGCAGGACAGAGACGAATACAAAATTTGTGACTGGGAATTAAATCTGGAAATGGTGGCACTTTGAAGCCGGCAGTGAGCTTGAAGCCTCCTGGCAGGTTGTGTGGACGCACACCGAGTGGCTACTTTACTGGCTTCCTCACAGCACATGCAGCCTCACCCCCCCCAGAAGGGATGCTGACTGACCGGCCGCTCAAACAGCATCATCTCAAAGTAGACCTCAGCGACGTCCGGCAGGGTGTAGGAGGGCAGGCAGAAGCAGCAGGAGTGCAGAAGCTGCGTGACCAGCTGCTGGCCGTGTTGTGCCAAGGCCTGCGAGATGAACTCCTTCCTGACGTGGAAGTCCTCCTCGTGCTGGGGAGGACAGGAGTCAAGGGGTTACACTGACTGCGGCTCACAGCCTCGGATGACCCGGGGCGGGGCGGGACACTCACGTCACTGGCGACGCCCGAGTGAATGAGGTCCCTGATGAACTTCATGACGCTGCAGTTGGCATCACGGTGGTCCAGCGTGGAAGCGGCGATAGCACATTGGATGATGTGGACGATGACCAGGCTGTTCATCAAAATGACGGGACTCCTCTGGATAAACCTGGGGGCGTACCGGGGGGACTGAGCACCTGAGCACACCACACAGCCTCTGCATAATGCTGTGGGGGGGGGGACTAGGGGCTGGGGGCCACACACCTTGTCACCAGCCGGAAAAGGTCGTCCACAGTGTCTGGGTGATTCCGGAGGCCATTGGGTTGTTCCAGTAGCTGGAAAGTCGGCACACATAACGCCTGCAGGTGGGATAGCCTGGAGATTAATTACACAACACCTACTGTCCTGCACCAACTGCATGTCCAGCAGGCCCTGGGGCGTGACCCCACATACCCCAGCTACCCGTCACATGTCCAGCAGGCCTGGGGGTGTGACATCACACACCCCAGCTACCCGTCACATGTCCAGCAGGCCCTGGGGGCGTGATCTCACATACCCCAACTACCTGTCACATGTCCAGCAGGCCATGGGTTTGTGACCCCACACACCCCAACTACCTGTAACATGTCCAGCAGGCCCTGGCGACAGCCATCCTCCATGCCATACTCATCTACCAGGATGCTGCCCAGGTAGAGGAAACAGGAGTGTGGATACTGCTGGTACACGCCAACCATCTATGAGGGGCACATTAAAAGAGGCGCTCAGTGTGCTGTGCATGCTCAGGGCTAAGGCTCAGATGGAAGGACAGCGGCGGCCCTACCTGTGTGACCAGCGGCTGCAGCAGCGAGGCAGAGCCCTTGCCCACGCAGCGCACTGCGAATCGCAGACAGCGGCAGCACCGCTCCACAATGCGATTGTCGGCCTGGTACTTGTTCAGAGTCTCTGACAGCACGGGCCAGATCTGAGGAAAGTACAGATGGTTAGCATTACCAGTCCTGTATGCTGGTCACATCATTGGTCACTGGCCACACTGCACTGTGGGCCAAGGCCACGTTACACTGCTACTCTGCTGTGCAGCAAAGCCAAACTATGTCACTACACTCTACTATGGGCCAAGGCCACGCTATGCTGCTACACTGTACTGTAGACCAAGGGCCTGCTACGCCGTTAACTCTACCGTGGGCTAAAGCCTCACCAGGCTAGCTATGCTAAACGACACACGGTTATACCACTCTGACTCAATGTTGTGCTACACAGGAGTAAAAAAGGCTTACTTCTTGTATGACGTTTTGACAGGGATGTGTCTGCCCATTCTCTACCATGGGATTTGTGTGTCTGGAAAAGCAAGACATTCAAGGAAGGAAAAAATAAATGTAAAATAGACTCTGAACAACAATTTATCCACCAAAAATGAACAAGCTAGCCTGCAAACAAAGAGCGGTAAGGGCATACCTGAAGATCACCGCTAACCTGTCCAGCCAAACCGTGGGGTCAGCAGATTTACCATTGCTGGTCTGCTGAGCAAGCAGCTGGGGTAACAAAGAGAGATGAGCAGGCAGACCTTGGCATACTGCCCTCAAGAATGAGAAGCTCCGAATAAGGGTTCAACCCACCATGATAAAAATGAGCACTGACCTTTTTGAGGACCATGACCTGCAATGAACACAGGTCACTCAGGCATTTGGCTATCTTCTCCAGTGGAAGCCTGGCTAAAACCAAGGCTGTTCCTGCAAGACGAGCAGAAAATGGCTTTCAGATGGACACCATGACCATCCACCTGAAGGGGATATGTTCACTGATACAGTGACCCGGAACATCACACAATGACAATGGAAACAGATCAAATGAGTTCATTATGATTCCATGCCACAGAAGCAGCTAGTCCAACATTCATGGCAAAAGCTAAGTTATATACAGTGGGGGAAAGAATTATCTGATAATAACAGTTATAAAACTCTAAACAAGAACTGCCTCTGATTTAACCTTAACAGAAATATTTCCCTGTTCATCTTCAGATTCCCCTGAAAAAAAATCACAGATGCTCCAGTACCGAACTTTTGTAGAAATCCCATATTCGGTCTGTATCTCTAATAGTTAAACTATGGCCCTTTGAAATTTTTGCCAAACGAACGGTGGAAAGAGGACTTTGAGGACTGATACTCCTTCCTTGGTGAAAGTAGGGCTGGAAGACTTAGAGGAATATATACCCATCTCTAGGGCTGAGGTCACTGAAGTAGTCAAAATAACTCTATGGTGGTAAGGCTCCATTAGTAGATGAGATCCGCCTCCAATTCTTGAAAGCTCTTGATGTTGTTGGGCTATCTTGGCTGACTCGCCTCTTCACCATTGCATGGGCATTGGGGACAGTGCCTTTGGACTGGCAGAATAGGGTAGTGTTCCCAATCTTTAAGCAAGGGGACCAGACTCCTCAGCTTCCCTGGGAAGGTCTATGCCAGGGTACTCGAGAGGAGGGTCCATCCATTGGCTGAACCTTGGATCCAGGAGGAACAATGCGGATTCTGTCCTTGTATAACTAGAGCAACAGTCAGTAAATCAGACTCGTTCCTGGTGGGTGCAAGTTTCCATCAGGGTTTTGTCACAAACTGTTCCTGCAGAATGCACTGGGGCAGTCTGCGGCATAGTGTGAAGTGACCAGGGTGATTGTCAGCACCTCCAACTCCATGCTATGCAGCGACACTTTACTGTAGGTCAAGGCCACACTACACTACTACACTCTGCTGTAGGTCAAGGCCACACTACAACACTACACTCCGTTGTAGGTCAAGGCCACACTACAACACTACACTC
>JAODUD010000062.1:31067555-31084004 GCA_026784285.1 Stomatorhinus walkeri
TGTAGGTCAAGGCCACACTACAACACTACACTCCGTTGTAGGTCAAGGCCACACTACAACACTACACTCTGTTGTAGGTCAAGGCCACACTACAACACTACACTCTGTTGTAGGTCAAGGCCACACTACAACACTACACTCTGCTGTAGGTCAAGGCCACACTACACTACTACACTCTGCTGTAGGTCAAGGCCACACTACACTCTACTGGAGGCCAAGTTATGGTTTTCAACCAGAAATGAGTGGAATGTCCTCTCCTGATGGGTGATGAGTTGCTGCCTCAAGCGGAGGAGGTTAAGAATCTTGGAGTCTTGCCCATGAGTGAGGTAAGAAGAGAGTGGGAGATCGACAGGCGGATCAGTGCAGCATCAGCAGTAATGCCATTCTGAGAGGAAGGCAAAGGTACTGAGGTACTGAGTTGATCTACATTCCTACCCTAACCTATGGTCACGAGCCTGGGGTTGTGACTGAAACATTGAGATTGTAGATATATCTGAAAATGCGTTTCCTCTGTAGGATGTCTGGGCTCAGCCTGCCTTAGAGAGGGTGAGGGGCTCAATGTAGAGTCACTTCTCCTCTTTATCAAAAGGGGCCAGTTGAGGTGGTTTGGGCAACTATCTAGGGTGCCTCCTGGATGTCACCCTGAGGAAGCATTTCAGGCATGTTCCACTAGGAGGAGACCCTAGGGCAGACCCAGAATATGTTGGAGAAATCTCTCAGCTGGCTTGGGGCCACCTAGGTATTCCCCTGTTAGAGCTGGAGGAGGTGGCTGGTGAGAGAGAGGTCTGGGCATCCTGGCATAGACTGCTGTCCCCACAACCAAACTCCGGATGAGCAGCAGATGATTGTTATTAATGTACATTAAAGCTGTTAAGGGATGTTAGAATGTTAAGGTGTACTTGCATGCTGCTTCTGAATGTTCTGTGAATGCATTATGAATGCATTATGAAGGTGCACTGAATGTTCTATGAATGCATTATGAATGTATTATGAAGGTGCACTGAATGTTCTAAGAATGCATAATGAGGTGTGAACGTCAGAAGTTGAACCGAAAGGCTTGTTCGGAAAAATGCACATTATTTGGGATTGGTATAGGAGCAACTGTGAATTGTTTGTAGGGGATCTGAGAGGGTGATTTATGGAATGACCCAGGTACTAACTGGAAGAAACATTTCCCCAAACGAATAAAAAATGCAACAATACATAAAAAATGTGCTTAAGTGATAAAGTGGATTTAATTACATATATTACTGCATATTGCATATGCTTGTTATTCTTGTCGCTATTTTGTTATTAGATATCGATTGTTCTTCATTGTTTTAGACACTTAAACATCAAAGTTCTAGAAACTGGTCCCTGGTTACAAGTCCCTTGCTTTTGAAACTCCAGGCCCCTTTGGTGTGTCGCTTTCACACTGCACAAGAGGACCTGGGAACTTTTTACTAAATAAGCATGGGGGACGCAAAAGCTTGCAGGTTAAGCTCCACGCATAATTTCATAAAAATCTACACAAAACAATGGTGTATAAAAAAGCCACTTTGCTGCTTATTTGTTAGTTATTGGGGAGATAGTTTGCAATCAACATGGAATGCAGCCTTCCATTTCAATTTGTATGACCCGCAACATGTTTGTACTGCTTATTAAATCTGGCCGGCAGATTGATCAGTCATTTTCCACAGAATAAAAAACGGCGTAACGTTATCCCGCTAAGCGCTGATAAGTTTCACCACAAGCACCGGTTGATATTAGACAAAAGTACACTGGTTATTGCCAACATTTTCTGATGCAGAAATATGGAGCAAACAAAAAAAAAAACAATTGATGCATTACAACAAATTATTTTTGTACCTAAATTACATCTGCTCGGTTTTTGCTCCATTACTTCTATCTTTCTTTGCACTTCTGGATAACTTCCAAATTAGTGCTGGCATTTGTGGTCAACCAGTCATCAAGCTATCACTCCAAAAGCCTCCACAGTAGTATGTATATTTAGTATGTATAAGATGTGTGATTCGCCACCGAAGCATCCTAGGTCAGGGCCGGGCTGTTAAGAAACAGGGCTGTCACGCCTCATCCCAATCCCGCTGCCGGGAAGTACCTTTGAGGAGGCCAACAGCAGCTTCCGAGGACAGGAAGAAGGAGTCAAGGGCATGGGCAATGTCCAGCAGGGCCTGGAAGTGCTGGATCATGAGGTCGCGGCATGTAGAGCACATGTTGTGGATGGCTTTGGCCGAGACTGAAGAGAGGGCCTTCTCCCGTAATCCCTTCATGAGGTAATTCAGCACAGGATCTGTTCCCCCCCACACACACACACACGGTTAGAGGACCCAAAGTACATGTCTATTCCCCACCCACCAGGCAGGGGACATAATGAAAGGTAGCAAGTCCACGTTCCCTGTCCAGCACGCACCTAAGAAGCGGGGGTTATGGTCAATCACTTCACCCATCTCCCCCACCAGGTCGATGCTGGTGTAGCGCACAGCAATGTGGATGGTCTGGGGCAGCAGCACCACTTGCTCCAGGACCTCCAGCAGGGTTGGATTGTTCTCGCTGCCCAGGGGAGAGGGGTTGACGTGTCACACACATCATCCATGAGCTGGATAAGGTTAGCAAAAGCACATGTCTTTCCTCTATATAACAAGATCAGAGCAGCGGGTGCTACACTCCTTGCAGACAGGGGGTGCACTTTCGCACTCACGGACTGACACTCCTGGCGATGGCGGCCATAATGAAGAGCACAGCCTCTGTCACCTCCCAGGGGGGGTTCCCCTCCTTCAGGGTGGCATACAGCTGTAAGAGAGAGGAATCCCGGCTGGGTGAGCAGCTGACATATTGCTATACTTTATTCTTGGCTGAAGCTACTCTCCTCTACTGTGAGCTAAGACTGCTCTACACAACCCAATGCAACACTAGGTCAAGGCCATGCTAAGCAGCTATACTCTACTGCAGGTCAAGGCCATGATACGCAGCTACACTCGACCTGCAGTAGAGTGTAGCTGCGTAGCATGGCCTTGACCTGCAGTAAAGGCTATGCTACGCAACTACACTCTACTGTAGGCCAAGATCATGATACGCAGCTACACTCTACTGTAGGCCAAGGCCATGCTACACAGCTACACTCTACTGCAGGCCAAGGCCATGATACGCAGCTACACTCTACTGCAGGCCAAGGCCATGATACGCACCTACACTCTACTGCAGGCCAAGGCCATGATACGCAGCTACACTCTACTGCAGGCCAAGACCATGCTAGGCAGCTACACTCTACTGCAGGCCAAGGCCATGCTAGGCAGCTACACTCTACTGCAGGCCAAGACCATGCTAGGCAGCTCCACTCTACTGCAGGCCAGGGCCATGCTAGGCAGCTACACGCTACTGCAGGTCAAGGTCATATTACACAGCTATACTGTATTGTAGGCCAAGGTCATGTTACACAGCTACACTCTGCTATGGACCTAGACCACACCACACTTTGTCCTGCACACACAGCACATCCAGGACCATGTAACATACCTGGGAAAAACACTCCACAGACCCAACCAGGAAAACAATGTCCTTCACCAAATCTGACACTCTCATCCGAAACTCCCCAAAATCATCGGTATCTTCAGGGATCCCCTCCTGTAAAATTAAGCGGTGCCTGTTTGTGACATCACAGAAAATGAAAAGCAGGATCTTGGCCATCACACCTGATGATTAACAGACCAGATGATTAACAGACGGTGGCCGGGACACACATGTACACAACAAACAAGACCACAGATCCCTCGGTGCGATCCAGAGCAGGTGTCAAGGAAGAGCAGGAGCCGACAAGGAGCCTCACATGGTCGGGGTCCAGCTGACAGTGATGGGCCAGCCCATGCAGCAGCCTCTGGATGTAGGGCCGGAAGATTCCATGCAGCATGACATCATTGGTCTTGTACAGGTGCTCGCCCAAGCGGTACCAGAAGTTAAAGGAGATCTCCACCACCTGACATCAAGAGACAGTTCATTGGCCAGGAAACCTCTCTATGACTCGACGGTCACGCTCCTTTGGCTCCAACAGAAATTCTAAAGGGGGTCTCACCTCATACTGGGGGTGTCCTGTGCAGATGAGAAGCAGCTCCAGGGAGCGGAGGTCCCCCATGCCCTGTCCTGGGCTGCGTACCATCGGCTCCAGGAAGGTCTCACACAGCTCCGTGAAGATGCGACAGTAATTAAGCACCCTGTGGGGGGCGACGCGCTTATGTCACCACGGCCACCGCAGCTGTGTTTATTTACATTTTGCACACTAGGGGTTCCCAATTTTTTGATACCCACGGACCAGTATACACTGCACAACTTTACAGACTGGGGGGGCATGCTAATGGAGAAATCTGTCCACCAGATCGATCAGTGGGACAGATTTTATTAATCTCTTTCCATTTTTTTTTTACAATGCAGTCGAAGTGTAATAATCCTAAAAAAGGTGGTTTAACGATATACGCGTTTTGCGGCTCAGTGGCAAACCCAGGAGCTGGGAACCACAGACTGAAAGACACTGAGGCGTCACAGACTGAAAGACACTGAGGCGTCACAGACTGAAAGACACTGAGGCGTCACAGACTGAAAGACACTGAGGCGTCCCGTTTCCATGTTTATGGACGGTGGGATCAGTGAGATGCGGGCGCGATGGCGGAGGGAGGGAAGGAAAGCTCACTTGTCTAGGTCCTCACGAGCCACCGACATGTGGTAGGCTGTTTCCAGCGTGAGCACACCCTGAAAAAGCTGCAGGGCAAGCGGCACGTTGCTGTCCACATTCTCGATGGCGTACAGCGCAGAGCATACACAGTCTGAGGCTGCCTCATGCAGATTGGTGGGTGTCTCATCCCGCTGCTGCAAGGTACAAGATGGCAAGAGTCACGCATATCCCTCGGGCATCACTGTCTTCTATATCTACGTGTGCGTCTTGAAAAGGACAGGAAGATGGGATACAAGAAAACCAATGCACTCCACTATACTTGTACCCATACTTGTACAAATGGCAAAGAGACCTTAATTTTCAATGTACGTTTAACGGATAGCTTATGAGCACCGAAGAGACCATCTGTGACGCCCCTGCAGGTAGGTGTTGTGAGCATGAACACACAAGGTTTTCTCAAAGGGAATTAAGAGCACAGGCCACAGATCCGGGCAACACCCACCAACACTTGGAAGAGGATGACAAGGAGCTGGTTGCTGGCCATGAAGTTGTGGTCCAGGACGCCCAGGTTAAACCAGCTGCTCAGGCACCGGAAGACCTTCATCAACATCTTCTCGTTGTTGCCGGTCTTCTCGATGCATGATACCTGAGGAGGAAGGGAGCAGGGAGCCGGTGGCAGGAAGTCAGGGTTAATGTCCCCAAATTAAAGTCTACCTAGAGGCCAGGAGGTAGGACGCTGGAATGGATACTCAATTCGCACCAGCAGAGTGACGACAGAGTTAGAGTAGAAGCTCAAATCCTCGATGATCTCTGTCCGACGATTGGTTCCGATGCGCAGGGAGCGGCTGTGTACCTCCTCGGGCAGCACAGTCAGGATCTCCATCAGGAAGGGCAGAGAGGAGACATCGCTGCTGTACCTGTGGGAGGACAGGGGAGATAAGGAAGTGCAGAGTGATCCTGGTAAGGTTGGGAGATACCGTGTGCCATCAGAGAAAACAACAAAGGGTTCAGTACTCAATAACAACACGGTGAACATCCTTACTTCTCGATGAGAGTCTGGACACAGCCCTTCCAAGAAGTCATCTGAAGGGCTAAATCTGCGATGGCTAGAGCAAGCTGGGAGAGAAAAGGGGCATCAGGAGCAGGCAGATGCTTCCAAAGAGACTGAAAGAAACACCATCCCATGCACAAGTACATGGCATTCAACTCTACTGCTCAAGACTTCTCACTGAATTTGGCTGTAAATGTATTACTAGCATTGATTGGGTGCAACCTTAATAAAATATCATCTAGCATTGCCTAATTATGCTCCCACTGTTGGAAACACACAAGGATGCAGGCCCAGCACAGAAAGATCTGTGCTGCACCTATGGTGGAGCTAAGGGCGCTTTTCCACTGCACCAAGTGCCGTGCTTTTGGTATTTTTGCTTTTCCATTGACTTCCGATCGAGTACCAGTACCAAAACCAGCCAAAACCAGCTGGGGTACTTCTTTGGTAATTTGGTACTTTGCTTTCTTTCTCAACTGGTTATGGAAAAAAGCTGCAGCTGAAACATAATATAAATGCCGCCATGGAAACAGTCACAAACTCAGAACACAATGATAATACACTGACAAAAAAAGTTAAGCACCCAGACAGAGTGGTGGAAATGAAATGAATCTGCACGTGGTGAAAGGTCATGTGACCATGTGTATCGTACTGATTATAATATCAGATTAAACGGACAACAGAGCTGGCAGTATAGGCACACTGCTGGTCCCATGTCACTAGGGGGTGTCAGTAGTACTGCTGCTGCTTCAGCATGAGCTCTGCATGCACTCCTGGAGTCAGCCATAATCGTTTTCATTTTTGCTATTAAAATCATTTCTGGATGATTTTGTAAGAAATGTATTGCAGCCCTAGTATATTATAGCAGATTCTTTTTTATGTCTTGTTACGCCACCTCTTGTTGAATATGTTATTCTGACCAGATCACAATTAAAGCTTTGGTCTCTTCATTTGTCCACGCATCCAGTATTGTTACTTTTCTTTTTTACTTCGGTTTACCTCTGAGTTTTTAACTAGGCTTTTTCATGACAGCAGATGTATTTTGTGTTTGCCAGGAAGGTTACTTGCAGAAATACTCATCATGAAAAACCAACAAAGTACCGAAGTACCAAAAAAGTGCCCTAGCTGGTTTGGTACTTTTGACAGTGGTACCTGACTGGAAATCAATAGTAAAGGAAAAGTACCAACTTTTTAGTAGCAAAAGTATGGTAACTGGTGCAGTGGAAAGGTGAACATAAGCCAAGTGGGTCTGAAACCGACCTATAAATCAAGATTCCTGACTCACGCACACATACTGACCTGAGTGATGATGACGGGGGAGTGGTCTTTGAGGTTCTGTATATGCGACAACAGCGAGTCCCGAAGGGCTGTGTAAGTTTCGGCTGGAAGTTCATAGAATGAGGTCTGTATTTTCATCTTCATGGTCTGGGCGGCAAAGTAGCACGACTCCACGTCCTGCTGCAGCTGCAAAAGCTGGTCAGAGATCTCCCAGGCATACATCTACAGGAGAGATGGGACATGTGTCACCACAGCAGGGAAGATAGCAGACCATCTCACTGTGGAGACAGCTCTAGTCAGCACCTCTCAGTAAACACAAATATCACAAGCTTTTTAACGCATAAGGGATACGAAGGAGCCATCTGTACAGAGTCAGCGCTTTTTGTCCACATCAGGAAATACCTTGTTCCTGTGTGAAGATCACTGTTCCAATGTGGAAGGAATTTCACTATAACCCATGTTATAATGAAATCTAGAAAATCTCTGTAGTCCACCAAATAACTAGCCTCTCTCATTTATTACCAAATTACCACTTACACAGCTACATTGTCAGGAGCGTTAAACCCTCATATATAGCAGGGACAGCCCATCTCCGCAGCCAGCACCCCCAGTTGACCCTGGCCCCACACAGAGGAGCAGCTGTGGATTCTACCTACAGGTCTGACACCATCACTGGACCTTCAGCAAAATCAGACTGAGCACCACAGTCACCTGAATGCATTAACTCTAGACCTGTGAAACAACAGAACTGGAGGCATGAGACATGCCTCATTCTCTCTCTTAGCTAAAAAAAAAACTCCAGTTAGAGGAAGGACATCCACCTGCTTATACTCTCCTTTTTAAAAACAGACACCGGCAGCTGTCTGGGGCGTGGTGAGGAAGCTGCTGATGCAGTCACACGAGCAAATCAGTATCAGCTTTATTGGCTAAGTATGTTCAGACACGGGGAGCCCGTCTCCGGCTCTCATACATACACAATCAGGACAGGAGAGTGGACACAGACAGTGCAGCCGATATATACAATGTGCATGTGTGGTTGATAAATAGTGATGAAGATGGTGATGATGTATAAAAAGTGCAGGAGTGCATGACAGTGCAATTAAATAACGTTCAAATAACCAAGACACTAACCATAACTGTTACCACGAGCAAGTCACTATATGCGAACCCAAGCGACAGTTATGTCACACAACGATCATGACCATACCAAGTAACAAAACGCGACCGCACTGTCTGCGGGGCACCCCCAGCCAAGTCCAGACCGGTTTGCCCTGACATTCAGTCCACTTGGAAGTTATACAAAATATATCTAGACCAGGAAAAGGGAATACGAAGCGGATATGCAAGGGCAGGCGCCTCTCTACACATCCAGCCACACTCAGTATGTCTCTCAATATACTTCTCCTAAACCTGCTTTCCCAATACCACTGCTTGCAGTTTCATGTCTGCCCGACCACTGCGTGCGACGCACCCAGAATATCCATAGACGGATTCCGCCCGGTCACAGCCCACCCGGAAGCTTCCTGGTAGGCCGCGCCGAAGCCTCGAACTATACTACTCCACTTACCGATCTCTGCAGCTCCCCGAGCCAGACGGAGGCTCGCTCTTTGCCGGCAGGATCCGGGTCGTGGTACAGCGCCTGGACGGCCCGGTAGACCAGAGCAAGGGATGGCTTGTTGCCCTCCATGGCACCTTTATGTTTCAGGGAAACTAGTTCAAGTAAAATATCTCCGATTACTGTGCAAAAAAGTGTAAGCAGTCCGCTAGTTAATATTTATTTAGGTGGACGGTGCGCTTCTCGGAGCGCCATGTCAGACGGACAGGTTTCGCCGTGTGTCCGATAAGCGCCCCCGTGTGGAAATCAGAGGAAGGATCGTTGGGACTTAAAAATGTAAAAGAATATAAAGTGTCCCTGTATATACAGTATATGCACATCTGAGTATGCATAAATACGTCTATTTTCATTTGTCTTAATATCTATATACATACATACATACATACATACATACATACATATTATTATGTCCGGACACAGACTTTTAGAAATACAGTACTACCGAGGTCCAGTATAACACCGTCATCTACCCCTACCACCCCTGACCACCACCATGGAATATAAAAAGGCTAAAATACTTGTACGATATTTTAGAAATGTGTTTCTTTAATATTATGACATTTAATAATGAATTTATTTGTAATTTCAAGACTTCAATAATGGGGAAGGGGGGGGGGGATTTCCTCCCGCAGGGTATCTCTGATCACGAATCCCTGAAGTGGATGTATGTGTCATGTGTTACATGAGTAGAAGATTATAGCTGCATCCAATAAATAAGCAACACAGTATTATTAGTATAGTATTACTCCACAGTAGACTTCTTTAGTTTGTTTAGTTTGTCTTGTCATTTAATTGAACCCCCAGGTCCCACGTTAATCATCAAAGAACAAAATCTATTTGGTAATTATAACAATTGCGTTAGATTAGGTTCGCTTTTGATTGCAGTGAACATCACTGGGACACCCTGCAATCCTGGACATAGTGGCCGGTACCGGCACTTCCTTTTACGATTTCTGAGTTGTATTGGTGCTTATTGATGCATCATTGAAAACCAAAACAATATCCTTAGCTAAAGTTGGACTGAATAAAATAAAAAAATACTGCTATCTTTTTTAACGTTTTAAAAAGCAGTTCGCCCGCGGTATAAAAATAAAAAAATATTTAATCTACTGATTTTGAGTTTTTACTGCAAGAAATCCAGTGCGCGACGAACTCAAGCTACTTATTCCTTTAAGTAATGGCGCTAAACAAACCCAGTCACGTGGCTCGCTGAAAGATTATTGTTTATTGTGGTAGCCTTGGCAACGAACCCATGGAGTAACGTGGAGATTTTTTTGTAGTGACAACGCGATGATGCGCTTCAGTCATCAGACGCTCGTATTTTTTGCGTTCGTAATCTTTGCCGAACTGAAGTAGAACCATTTATAAGGCATTTCCCAACTTTGATGAAAATCTCCAGTGGGGTGTACGGCCATGACCCCAGTGTATAACCCATATATCTCAAGTTGACAATAAAAGGTACTTTGACTTTCACTTGTATAATGCTGAGGCAGCAGTTTTTCATGATTATTATTTTTATGTTTCCAGTTTGTTTTGCTTTAAGCACTGAGCAAAGTATCATGAATAGCCAGAAACATTCTGCACAACTTATGATGGAAATGGAAGAAGGTCCACCGCCAGGCCCCGAGGGCACATCTACAGCAGTGACTGCCAATAGACTGGCGTCTATGGTGGTCTGCATATCTGTCGTATACGGTCACCTCCGACAGATGGATTTTTTCTGTTATATCCACTAAATATTTGTTCAGAATGATTTATGAAATTAGTTTATGTCAATAAACAGTTTCAATGGTACACCTAAAGCATATTATTTGTGTTGTAAATGATATGTTTATAACAAACATTATACTGGTCTTTATTTCTTAAATAAAAAGATATACTTTCTTATGATACAGCCAATTAGTGTATCTTGTATTTAATAGAACCAAAAAACAAGTTTTCTGTCATGATCCGCCCGTCCGAGCCTCGTGTGTTCCACGCCCCCCTCATTACCTCGTGTCTGTTCCTGATCGTGGCCACCTGTTGTCGATTGATTCCTGCCTGTATTTAGTCAGTGTCTGTGTTCCTCAGATCGGTCATTGTGTAGTGTTGTGCATTGCTGCGGAGTATAGTGTTTGATGGAATTGGTGTTTCGTCCGTCGTCTTACCGGAATAAACCCTGTTTCCAACTTACCTTGCCTGCCCGACACCACCGGCTCGTAGACGTACGTGACATTTTCTTTCGTTTTATATTGTTAACTAAATTAAATGCAATATATGCCTGATGGAGTTGACAAAATTCAAGCTCTCAACTGCAAAAAATGCTTTTTAAGAAAACAATGAGTCACTGGGAGGTTGGCCCATTGTTTAATAGCCAAGGTTTTCAGCTGTTAAAATGAATCTTACCAAAAAAAAATCTGTGCATTTGTGTTGCTTTAGTGCTGAGACAAAAGTCACCACTGTGAAGTTGACCTCCCATTCGCTTTGTCTTTTTTTTGATACCAGAACTTAAATTACTCTGTTTTAGCGTGGAAGGGGGGGGGGGGGTCAAGAAATGTGTTATTTGCATATATTTGGAAGTTTCTCTGCTTCCAGGATGGCGTCACCTTCTCAGAGTGGCGTTCTGGACCACCCAAACCACAACTATGACATTCTTGGTTGTTTTTATTATGCAGAAAATTGAGTGGCTATAAAGCTAATTATTTTTTTTTAACTTAAAGTGTGTAATTCAGCCCCATATAATCCAATATTTAACATTTAATAGCAGGTGAAGACCGTAAAAACAGAGCTGGGTGAGACTGGTGTGCAAAAACTTGACTGGCCCACACAGAGCCCTGACCTCAACCCCACAGAACACCTTTAAGATGAACTAGAATGGAGATTGCGAACCAGGCCTTCACGTCCAACATCAATGCCTGACTTTACAAATGTTCTTTTGGAAGAGCCCCTTCCTGTCCTGATTGACAGTGGCTCCGCCATTTCAATTGTCAAGATGTTCAGATTCCCCTGTTAGCCTCCTGGCCAAGACTATGTTGATGGCCAAGGAGTGTGGGAGCTCCTGTGGGCTCCAAAATGTCCCCAGGCAGAGGGCTCTCAGCATGCCAGCTGCAAGAAGGAACGGTGTGCACCCAGCTGCAAGCGCAACTGTCAGAGGCAGCAGTATAGGGGGCAAAAGGAGCTGGCCTGCTGTGAGCTTGAGCGCAACTACTAGAAGAAGCAGGCTGGACTAGAAATGGCTGAGCAAGGCCACCTGGTCTATGGAGCAGAAGGGCTAGCACGGGGAAAACAGCATGGCAATCAGGAGCAGATCCTCACCAAGCCACACAAGGTCAAAGGCCAACACCTGGGTTCCCTAGCTTCTGTCACTGGGTTTGCCAGTGGTTCCCAGCTTCTCACCAATCACTGGCAGGCAGCTTCCATGGCTACCAGAAATGGCACACTGGTAGCTGCCGCTGGACCTCCGGTGTAGAGTGGTATTGGGATATTGGTGTTCTTGCATACGATGAGGCTTGCTGTTGTTGTTGTCCTTTTATGGGCTGATAAGAGAGCTGGCTGATAATGATGCCTTGCTTCTTGTCAGCCATAAACATATCTCAGAAAATAAAGCAGGACAAACTTTTAACAGCACAAACACAGCACAAATGATTTAGACCGGTTTGGTGAAAATCTGAAACATGACAGGTCAACTTCACTCATGTGACCGCTTTGGAAACAAAGCCACTTCCTGGCAACTCTGTGATGCTGTGAAGCCCATTAACAATTTTTTTACACAGTATTGAAGTTTTTTCCCCCCAATCAACAATACACTTTGAACAGGATGAATACACAAAAAAAACAGTGGATTCTCATTACTCCACAGTACCAAGAGCCTGCTCTGAGAGCTGAAATACCGAACATCAGTACATATGTACTGTGTACGGTGCTGAGATGTTTGTCCAACATAAGGCACTTTAAATGGCAGCTCCATTACCAGAGTAAATGATGCTTTCTTTGTAAATCATTTTATTGTGAAAAATCCAGAAAGTCATAGTATACGGGTTTACAAATAGTGCTTATATATTTACAGTAAAAAACAATGGGAGAACAACAAACAGGAGCAAACACACTAATGGCCATTCTGCGACAGGAGTGTCGGTGTACTTTAGTGTGAACAAATTAATTGTTAAATGACTACAAAACAGTGAGATGTCTCAATGCAAGCAAAGTGTAGCAGAAGTGGGTTCAGAGCAGCAGACGCAGGTAGGGTCACACCACCAGGCAGCTACACTGCAGGCCAGCACAGGTCTGAGTAACTTCTCATAGTTGCTTTACGCTCGCTCTGCAGGCCGGCTCAGATCCATATAGGCTGTGAGCTGCTGCATGCTCTGGATTTTATGGTTTCCATAACGACCTGCACAGGCAGCATGCCCAGCCACAGGCCACACAGGTGAGTGACTTTGATTGAAATGCGCCAAGGACCCAAAAAAAAAGCTAACTAGCAAACAAACTAGGAGGTAAATACTGGAGGTCTTTGCAACAGTCTCACTGGAGAAAAATAATTAAACATATGCTAATCATAAAAATAAATTAGGGTATATCAAATTGCATTAAAACCCTTCTTGATTTAAAACTCATCATGTCGCACCAGGGCTTCTCCAAAATCAGTTGCTTGACTTCCAACAAACAGGTCATACTTCTGTATGATCTCTTCTTTGGTCAGGAGACCATCCTGAAACAGAGCAGATGGAGAAGCCATGAGACCCACATTTAACCTGGACTCAGCCCCACATGCCCAACCAGGCACTCTGACAGCAGCACTGGCCCCCACAGAACTGGGGACGATCTTGGGACTGCAAAGAGCCTTACCTTATCTGTGTCTGACTCATACACCAGGTGTTTGGCTTCTGCTTCCGCGTGATCATAATCCGAGGGCAAGATCCAGTCTTTGGTCTCCTCCTTGTCCATCTTCCCATCCTTGTTCTTGTCTCTGAACTCCGCAAACTGCTCGCGCTCTGTCTTCACCCAGTCTGGCTCCTTGGAGTCAGCCTCATGGTTGTACATGTCCCCTGGACATAGGTTACCATGAAAACCGGTGAGGGATAGGCCAATGAGAAGCAGAGAGGTGGAAAAATTGGCAAAATTCATTGAATTAAATCTCTACTTGTAACTCCCACACAACATGATCCCATAGTAACATACCAATGTATTCCTCCAGGTCAATGAAACCATCCCCATTCTTGTCGATGTCCTCCGTGGTTTCCTTTTGAAAAACAGAATTAAACACAGAAGTGGAAAATCCTATCTTTGGCCAAAGAGGTGGAAAAACAGTGAAGAAAAAAAAACAGCTGTACCAGCACAACAATGTCCTTCATATACTCATACTCCTCAGGATGCAGGAATGCCGTGAACTCATCCTTATCGGCAATGAGGTTTCCATCTTTATCCGCCATCTTAAAGCGCCTCTCATCTCTTGCCATCATCTGCTTGTAGTTGAACCCATCCTCAGGGTCAGGATCATCTGGTGAGTGGATGGAAACGCGTCACTTTGTGACAATTCTGGCCTGGAATGTTACGCAATGACCAATGAGAGCATCCCAACCCCTAGCAATCAGACTGCTCCCCCAGGAAGAACCCAGTCAATCTCAGTGATATGACACAAACCAATACTTCTTAAGTGTGAAGAAGGTACTTTGCCCCCTGAGTCAAACAGCGCCTCACCCAGGTAGCTGCCATACGTGACATTGCGGTATTCTTCCCAGGAGATCAGATCATCACTGTTCACGTCGAAGTCTTTCCACTGGCGGTCCACATTTTCGTAGATGTACCTCTTTTGAGACTTTTTGATCCAGGCCTTCAGCTCATCCTCTGTGACAAAGCCGTCCTTATCGGCATCAATCTTGTCCACAATCATTCTGTAAGAGATGGAGACAGTGGGGTTCATGCTGGGGCAGCTGATGAACTCACAAGACCTCACCATGGTTATAGATCATCACCTCCGCATCACAGATTTCACCTCATCTGTTGCAAGCCCATTTGTCTGTTTGTTCTACATAGCGGGGGAGGGGAGGGGTGTTGCACTTTAGATAACCTGGCTTGGTGGCCATTAATGTGCAATGTGCTAATGTGCAATGTGTGTTACTGAAATTTCTACAGATGTTCAACTACCGGTCAGGGAATCCAATAACTTCCTCCATTTGCCACCTTACCCCAGCCTCTCCTTGCTCTCCTCTGGAGTGAGCTGATCAAAGGTCTTGGCCTCTTCCTGGCCCAGGAAGGCGTCATGGTCATAGTCGAAGTTCTGCTGGTCATCGTGCTCCTTGTCACTCAGCTGTGGGTCATGATGAACACGGTCTTTCCTCTCCGTGGGCTTGCTGGTGGTGTACACCACACAGAGCGCAAGACACATCACCAGTCCCCAGAACTCCATCCTCAAGCAAGATAACCGCTGAAGGGAGTTTAAAGGTAAAGAAAAGCCACTCAATCTGTCAATCTCCATCTCACTATAATGACAGACTGTCTTAAATAAAGCTTTATCTGCCATTTATACAAGTACAGGCACATTGGACTGTGTTAGGTGTCACATATCCCATTGTGCTTTCCTTTTTAGGAGACACACACATATTGAGCTCTGAGGCTACCCCCAGTATAGCTGTCCAGCTACTCACCACAATTTTATAAAAACCTGAAAAAATGTTCTAAAGTTGCACGACATCCACTGCTAACACGTGAGCATGAATCTTATGTCAATTTTCTGCTAGATACATGGCACACCATAGAGGAATGTCTCAAAAACTATAAACTTTTCAGATCACAGTAAATGTGAGAGAAATACATTCCACTACATTAAAATGTGAAGAACTAATGTATACAATAATAATAATAATAATAATAATAATACGAGTAATGGAATAATAAAGTCGCGCCTATGACGAAGCGGGTGTCAGTATTCAGGGTACCGTGCAATGCGGGAGATAATTATTCAGGGAAAGCACCAGCTAACTAAGCAAGAAAAGGTTCTTCTGTTAGGGAGAAAACTTTTAAAAAGGGTAATTAAAATTAAATTTCACCAGACGGACACAAAACTTCGACACACTGAACAGACGCACCGGTAATCCAGGCACAACATAAAAAATCAGTAAAACAAAAATCAATAGAATAAGCCGGCCATGTAAACACATAAAATAACGAAAAAGACTCCAATCATCCTACCTGCATTCAACTCACCGCGACTCCTAAACATTACCGGAAGCTATCCCGCCCTCCGCTTCCACTTCCGGTAGACTCATCCAATAGGATCAGGTATTTTGGGAAATTTGCGTTGAAGAACCCGCCCCATCATTGGTTTATCATTGGTCCACTTCATTGACAATAGACCGTTTCATTGGCTAAGAACCGCCACGTCCCCAAATTAAACAGCAGATCATCTACCTCACGTAAACAAATTACATTTTTGTTATAAAAATATCATCGGATTTTATATCATCCGCTATAATTTAAGCTTTTAAAATACATTTGTATCGGTTTACTTTAAAATATTTTGGAGTCATTTTTCCCACGATTGTTCGTTGCTACTTTCTTAATGATCCCAAAATGTCCCACATTACACTAGTTCTCAGAGCACATTACTCTAGTTCTCAGAGCACATTACTCTAGAGAACACATTACCCCAGTTCTCATATCCTTACACTGTCCCCCATTTCGTAACCCCAAGAAGAGAGAGCACATTACTCCAGTTCTCAGATCCTTACACTGCCCCCCGTCTCCTAACCCCAAGAAGAGAGAGCACGTTACTCCAGTTCTCAGATCCTTACACTGCCCCCCTGTCTCCTAACCCCAAGAAGAGAGAGCACATTACTCCAATTCTCGGGTTCTTACACTGCCCCCCTGTCT
>JAODUD010000062.1:31096324-31113905 GCA_026784285.1 Stomatorhinus walkeri
AAAGAGAGCACTAAAATTCCAACTTCAGCTGAAATTCTGCAGTAAATGAGTAAATGAGATGCTGGGTGATTAGTGTGTGTCTCGCATGGATATCACAGGAAAGAAACCATTCTGATTTTATTACATGTTGATCTTAATGGATATGTGATGCTGAAGACAACAGCCAGAACTGAATTTTCCAGAGAAACAGGTGCCTGAAAGAGTAACATTAAATAACTTATGGTCCCGTCGTGATGCACCGGCATGTTTGTTCTGGGACTTCAGCAGGCACAGAACATTCCTAATCAGTCCAATATCTCTGTGCGCAGTCCTGCATGCTCGCGAGGATAAGACAGCCTGCAGCGTCACTGACCAGATAATTGCATATCCACGTCCACGTCAGCGTATGCCATAAAGAAAGGATCTCCGTAAAATGGGGCCATCTGCCATCAAGAGAACGTTTGAATGAGTCACAGAAGCAGAAACAGACCGTTCCATGCGTTTAACTTTTTTATATGGTTATCAGTGTTAAATGGTTCAGATTTAGCACAGCTTCACTTTACTGAACTATGCACGTTGCCATTATTCCTCTTTCAGTGTTTATTTTTTATTTCGTCCACTTTAATTTATTTTAAATTCCATAAATACGTAGCTCTGCAGTACTCAGGCACATGGTGTTTTGTATTCTGTTAGATTTGTCACTGACTGGATATTAGGAATAAGAATTCTTATGTACTGATGTACAAAAGGCAAAACGTCTTGAATCCTGAAGCCTGTAACAGTTGGGGTTACTCTGTTAAACAAGCTCTAGACTCCCGATACGTCTCCAGTAAGAAAGTAGCTCATGAGGAAATACTGTTGGCCGAATTTAAATGTGCAGAAAGAGTGTCTGTTCTGCCGTGGGCTGTCAAGGAAGGGCTGGCTGATGCACGTTGGGCTTCCGATCCGTACTTAATACACCGCAAATATACATCCAAACATACAAGATCTCCCAAAAGCATTAACCCTAAAATCATGAAGGAGCCTTATGAGTACATGTACATTTACAGAAATATTTACGGACCGCTTAAAGGCAATCGGGATACTCTGCGAGTCTCGCCACCACGTGTAATGAATGTGACGTATACAATCGGATAAGCTCGCCTAGGATCGGACACGATCGGCTAAACTCTGATATAATCGGATCGATTCGGCTCGATCCTCCCACTCGGTGCACTCGGCGCTTCATAACCAGAACCAGGCAGTCCGCGAACCCCCACACACCTCGGGGAGCCGGTGCTGACAGGCAGTCGTCGCGCACTCCAGGTAGAGTAGCTCTCTCTTCGTTCTCTAACATCAAATGTGGATTAAGACCGAGATATTCCGGGCTCTGGACGGGATCTGCCAGCGCTCGGACCAGAATCGGACGGGACTATGCGCGGTGCATTCTGCCCCACAGGTCGCATCGAAACCCGTCATTATAAGCATGATCCTCAGTGTAGGTGATGCTAGAATGCTACGCTAGCTGATCCGGGGAATGATATGATGGAGACGATCGCGGAGTCTACTGACTAGCCCGGGGATGCCCGATTCGGATACTGTGAGCTGGATCAGACGGATCAGTTCTTGGGTTCGGATTGCAAGAGGTGGCTCGGTTCGTGTTTGATCTGACTGAAATAAGAACAACTGGATCATGATATTACTGATTTAGATCCAGAAAGTATCCATAAAAGTACTTGAACTAGCAATTCCGCGACCCGAAACCTCCTGCAGGGTCTGCTATATAGGCCACAATGGAGTCAGTGTTGGGGCTTTAATAAGTTTGCTGTGACATCTGGGTCCCATGACCACTGGACTGCACAGGGTCATGAGGGGGGTGACCGCAGCAATAACTGCTCCAGCCCCTCCCACCTTGACTCCCTGCCAGTCATTCTGGACCACACACGGTCAGGAGGGGGGTGACCGCAGTGGTGACCGCTCCAGCCCCTCACACCCTGACAGTCCTTCTGGACCACACACGGTCAGGAGGGGGGTGACCGCTCCAGCCCCTCACACCCTGACAGTCCTTCTGGACCACACACGGTCAGGTCACCGCTCCAGCCCCTCACATCCAGTCTCCTTGAATGGTCTCTCTCTCTCTCTTTTCCTGGCAGTATGGCAGACTACTTGATCAGTGGAGGCACTGGCTACGTCCCAGAGGATGGGCTCACGGCCCAGCAGCTCTTCTCCATCGGAGACGGCCTCACGTACAAGTAAGTCCCGTCTGGTGGGGGGGACACGGTTTGGCCCATAGCAGAACCAGTGGGGTCACCTACAAGTGAGTAACTGACTCCCAGCGTTCCACATTCGGCCAAACGGACACCGAAACCCGGACTTGTGTGTTTTGCATTTAGCAGGTGACCAGGCTTCTCTGCCCAAAAAGGAGCCAACTCTGTGGGGCGGCTGTCTGTCTTTGGGGGCTTGATGTTGCTCAGTGGCTTAGGTCTCTGTGCAAATAAATCAAATGTTGATGCAGGGCTTTTTAACCTCCAAATGCATAGTCCTGTTACTCTGTTGGGGGGGTTAATCTGTTCCTCTTGCCAGATGCCTGCTTCCTGAATGGAGGCTCCGTGATGAGTCGGTCTGCAGCTGTCCCTGGTTATAGATATAGTACAGTAAATAACAGCAGGGGGGCGCTCTTCTTAAAGGAGCCGCTCAGCGTCAGGGTCTCCCTGTGCTGTGATTGCTCGGCCCCTCTGCCTTCTGCTATGCGTAGCCGTGCGCTTTCTGGGAGCACTGGGAGCTTACTAACTGGGGGTCATGCTGCCAGAGAAGCTCCATCGTGCCGGAAGGTTCTTAAGGCCTCAGAGCTGTTCCTGCACGCTTCAGATCCAGGCCTCTGTATAGTCATGCCATCTGCCAGGTGCAGGGGGCCATTTCTTATTACTGGGGCTCCACTGGGGGCTCCAGTTAAAATCCCCCTCCCCCTGTCAGTGTTTGTAGCATCCTCATCCGCTGTGTCAGTGTCTGTGAAGCAGAATGTGTCTTTGATTGCCTTTATTTCTGTGATGCTGCTGCTTGGCTGCATAAGATTAGCTAGCAAGCCAAGTCAGAAGAGCATAAATAAAGAATATGCATATATTTCAATACTAGTGCAGTGCCTGTTTGTGGCCAACAAGGGGCCCCAGGCAGATCGCTGCCCACCAATAATGGTGTCTTACCTGTGGACATGATCACCTGACTTCTCTCTCTGTCCCTCACTCTAGTGATTTCCTGATTCTACCAGGTTTCATTGACTTCACATCTGACGAAGTGGTGAGTCCCGCCCACTTGCACCCCCCTACAGGCTGTTGGGAATCCCATCTTTCCCTCAAGCTTCACTGATTGGATGAGACTGATCTGTCCTTGATGATGTCAGCAGAACAGACTGTGTTTACATATGTAAATTATGGAAAGCATGTCACTTTAAGATCATTTACAGGAATTTTCACATTTAGCTCCGTGTATTTACACGGTGAGTCGTGTGGAGGTTTCTGCTGGAAACACCTGGAGGCCCTGTTTTGATTGGCTCTTAGCCAGGAGGGAAACCTTGAAACCCTGAAAAGCTGGGGGGGGCTGGAGCATGATGCAGGGAGGTGACCTCCCTGTCGCCCCTGAACTCGTCCTCACCTATGGACAGCCACAGGCAGCCTTTTCATCTGAGCACTGCCAGTCCACACAGGCCTCATGTGTAAACATGTCCCCTAAAGGCCCACACTGGACAGCGGCCACACACACTGTTCACTGCTGTTTGTATTGCGCCTGGGCCTCTTACCTGAGCTTGGATCAGCTCTTCGTGGTGCCAGGCTCAGCTCTGCGCCGCCCCGTTTGCTTTTCCATTCGCCGTAATGTTTAGGTTACGACCATTTCTGATTTTCGAGTGCTGTTGCTGGGATTTTTTTTCCAGCTTTCATTCTTCGGGGCATCTACTTAGACTTTATTTACTGTGCTCCGCCATTCCTCTGCCGCTCCTCCTGGGGAAGGCGCCTGCATATCGACATTAATGATCCTGCTCTATCTAACCCCTGGATTTTGGCAGTTGTGTAGCTCAGAATCCCAGCAGCAGAAATGATTACATACACAGCTTGTGTTACTGATGAATAGTCATGGCTGCCCAGAATGCTGTGCCACATTGTTTCATGTGAGTAAGATCAGGAACATCCCAAGCTGCTACCTCATTCTATTGTTAATGGGAAATACCCGAGGAGGAGATTCCCACACTGTTTCCTGTGAGTAAGATCAGGAACATCCCAAGCTGCTACCTCATTCTATCGTTAATGGGAAATCCCTGAGGAGGAGATTCCCACACTGTTTCCTGTGAGTAAGATGAGGAACATCCCAAGCTGCTACCTCAGCAGGAGATTCCCACACTAGGAGGAGGAGATTCCCACACTGTTTCCTGTGAGTAAGATGAGGAACATCCCAAGCTGCTACCTCATTCTATTGTTAATGGGAAATAGCCGAGGAGGAGATTCCCATACTGTTTCCAATGAGTAAGGAAGTATGATTTCTGTTAATAAATTGAGGGCGGACAGAGAAGATTCTTCTTGTGGTCTCACACACTGGAAGTGTGTCTTGGAATATGATGTAAATTTGAAATTACAATTTCAAATTTGAAATTGAATTATAGATACATGTAACGAGTTAAGTAGCATAAGTTTCACACTAAAGCAGTGTGTCTGCTCTGCAGAGTAATCTCTAAATAGGTGCCCATTAATGTGAGAGCAAAGGTGTTTATTTTGAATATCTGCTTTCCAGGACTTGACCTCTGCTCTGACCAGGAAAATCTCCTTGAAGACCCCGCTGATCTCCTCACCCATGGACACTGTGACAGAGTCATCTATGGCCATTGCCATGGCGGTAAGTAGTGTGCCCCCCCCCCACCAGTATCAATAAGCCATGCAGTGATCCTGACATCCACCAGAGATGGGTAATTCAGGTCCAGAGAGTAAAAGACCAGACCGGGATTTTGTTTCAACCAATGAATTGAGTACTCTGTGAGTGTGACTCTTTATGCACTGATTGGTTGAACCAAGATCTTGGTCTGGACTTGTACTCTCTGGACCTAAATTACCCAACTTTGGCCACCCACCCACTATCTGTGTTTCCAGCTCATGGGAGGCATCGGCATCATCCATCACAACTGCACACCCGAGTTCCAAGCCAATGAGGTGCGGAAGGTCAAGGTAAGGTGGGGGGAGGTGCGATGGGGCCATAATGGGGCATCAGGCACACGAGCGGGACACCTCAGGACACCGTCTTGTCCGTCGCGCTGCAGAAATTCGAGCAGGGCTTCATCACAGATCCCGTGGTCATGAGCCCTCGTCACACCGTCGGTGACGTCTTTGAGGCCAAAGTGCGGCACGGCTTCTCCGGGATCCCTGTCACTGAGACGGGCAAGATGGGCAGCAAGCTAGTGGGCATCGTAACCTCGCGCGACATCGACTTCCTGTCCGAGAAGGACTATGGCCGCGCCCTGGAGGAGGTGTGTGGCGCTGGGGGGCAGGGATGGGGGTTTTGTCGGGTGCTGATTCAGTCACCCGGGATTACTAGGCATTTATCACCTTTTGATGACTGCGGTCATTACATTGGGCAAACTTTTTACACACCTGTATGACTGTCAACTGGCAGGACTGAGCTTGTAAAAGAGGCATGCTTGAAAATATATGTGTTTTTTTTTTTGTTAGAATTTAAATAATTTATGTAGCAATGATTCACTGCTCTGCTCATGGTCCATTTTCCTGCAGGCCATGACCAAGAGGGAAGATCTGGTCGTCGCACCTGCGGGAGTTACGCTGAAGGAGGCCAATGACATTCTGCAGCGCAGCAAGAAAGGTGAGAGTAGCTGGGTCACCTATCAGTCCTTGGGGGGTCAAGCACATGCCCATGACGGACCTGCTGTGAAAGTTCTGTAAAGTTTTTACTTGGTCTGTCTTGGATCAGGGAAGCTGCCCATTGTGAATGACAGTGATGAGTTGGTGGCCATCATCGCTCGCACGGATCTCAAAAAGAATCGGGATTACCCACTGGCCTCCAAGGACTCGCGCAAGCAGCTG
This sequence comes from Stomatorhinus walkeri, assembly GCA_026784285.1. Classification (NCBI taxonomy): domain Eukaryota; kingdom Metazoa; phylum Chordata; class Actinopteri; order Osteoglossiformes; family Mormyridae; genus Stomatorhinus; species Stomatorhinus walkeri. The sequence goes on from JAODUD010000062.1 coordinate 31,102,357, forward strand.
TTGTGTGGTGCTGCCATTGGGACCCGGGAGGACGACAAGTACCGACTGGACCTGCTCACGCAGGCCGGTGTGGATGTGGTGGTTCTGGTGGGTTCGGGCCCTTCTCTGAGTGCTACTTGCTGACTAAAGTTCAGATCCGTCCCATTCTTTATAAGTGCCCCCCACTAACACTTCTCTCCTGCCATTTCCTTAAATTTTCTCGGGTTTCTGCTTCTGGACTGATTTTTTTGACTTATACATCTCCTTGTGTTTCATGAAGGCGACTGGCTGTTTACTACAGGATTCTATGCGTGCATACTGTCAATGCACAGCTCTGGATTTTCTGCCACATTTGATAGTATAAGAACCTGCATGATATTGCAGGAACCTGCATGACGCTGGTCCTACCTGTAGCCTTCAAAAACCTGCAGGGCATCATCCATACAATAAGTGATTCATAACCCAGTTAGAAAAATCAATTTGACTTGAAACAGGTTGGTGAATTTTTGAGGGAATATTCATCATGTTGGCTGTATAAGCTTATTTGCACAAACCCCAAACTGTCTGGATATATAGCTGTTTACTTATGTTCACCTATTATTCACACATCTTAGTTTCTTTTAATTTTCTATCTCTATTTTACTTTTTATTCAATTTATTGTTTTTTGTACTTTTCTCTTGGTGTTTAAGTATAATTGTAAACTCCTCCTACTTTTTTGATTCTGATGAAGACTAAAAAGACAGTCATTGACCACTGTGATTTTTATTCCCCCACCTGACAGGATTCTTCGCAAGGCAACTCCGTTTATCAGATCAACATGATCAACTACATTAAGCAGAAATCGCCCGAGCTCCAGGTCATCGGGGGCAACGGTGGGTCACAGCCTAGGGGACACTTCCTCTCCGTTCAGTGCCGGGAGGTCCCCTGCTGACGGTGTCCCCTTGTGTCTCTAGTGGTGACAGCAGCGCAGGCCAAGAACCTGATCGATGCTGGTGTGGACGCCCTTAGGGTGGGGATGGGCTGCGGTTCCATCTGCATCACGCAGGAAGGTCGGGGGTGGGAGGAACCCTGAGAGAGCTGGCCCGTATTGCCAGAGTGTCCCCAGTCGCTCAGCACCCTGTCCGCTGTGTCTCCCACAGTGATGGCATGTGGTCGGCCGCAGGGAACCTCGGTCTACAGGGTGGCGGAGTACGCGCGGCGCTTCGGGGTGCCTGTCATCGCTGACGGCGGCATCCAGACCGTGGGCCATGTGGTCAAGGCGCTCGCCCTGGGGGCGTCGACGGGTATGCTGGAGGACGCCAGGGGATGGGCACCACCCGTTTGGTTACACGGACTCCTGAGCTCTTTACTTCACCCCCCAGTGATGATGGGCTCCCTGCTGGCTGCCACCACCGAGGCCCCTGGCGAATATTTCTTCTCGGACGGTGTTCGCCTGAAGAAGTATCGCGGCATGGGTTCACTGGATGCCATGGAGAAGAACAGCAGCAGCCAGAAGCGCTACTTCAGGTCAGGCTTGGGGACGGACTGTGGCTCCAGAGTGCCCCCTGTTGGCTGTGCTGCCTACTGCCTCTTAATGCCACTCTACCTTTGTGCTTCAAACAGCGAGGGAGACAAGGTAAAGGTGGCCCAGGGGGTGTCCGGCTCCGTTCAGGACAAGGGATCCATCCACAAGTTTGTCCCTTACCTGATCGCTGGGATCCAACATGGCTGCCAGGACATTGGGGCCAAGAGCCTGTCTATCCTGCGGTGAGCCATGCTGGTGGAGATGCTTGTTGATGGGGGGCCAGGCCCTGGTCAATTCTGAGTGGTAAATAATACTCTTGGTTTGCAGGTCAATGATGTACTCTGGGGAGCTGAAGTTTGAAAAGAGGACCATGTCTGCGCAGGTGGAGGGGGGCGTGCACGGCCTGCACTCGTAAGTCCCCCCCCGCAAGGACCCTGCTCCCCCCCCCCCCCTCAGTCCACATGCGATGGCCCGGTGTTGACTGTGTTTGGAATGCCGTGTCACATGGGCGTCACATGACTGTTTCTTCCTTCTTCCCCCTGCCTCATGCACTCACTGTAGGTATACCTATGTTCCATGTGAGTATCTCAGCATCAGCCTCTGACACATGATCACAGTGCCGTCTCTGGTGTGCCGATGTGTTCTATGGGCCGAGGGGGATCCCGGCTCTTTCCGGGGAAGGTTTTGGATCTCCGGGTGAGAGACTCGAGGCAGAGTTTTTTTCCCTCGATCCTGATGCTCTCTCCGACCATCCTGGCCAATCCCCTCCCTCCCCGCTGAGCTTTGCAGCAACGCAGCCAGAAACTCAGCTGTGGATCATGCGTTTGTCTGGATCCACATGTGCAGCGTTCTTCCTGAAATTCCATGCCTTGTGTTCCTTCCCTGCAGTTGGAGTACAGACCCCCAGCCCCAGTAACGTGTTTAAGGGTGTAAAAATATGGCCTGTGCGAGAGCCGGCTGGGCTTCGGGTAAACGGGGCAGTGCAGGCCTGTCTGATGCTAACCGCTAAGTGCTTATGTGAAGATCACTGCTGGGCTCTTCACACGTCGGTTTATCAGCTCATTCTGCAGCTGTTTTAATGTGGGTTTTCTGCCACTTTGATCCTTCTGAAGACCTTTTTTAATGCAGCTGACAGCGTGGTTTCTGCTCGCTGCTGCTGTCGCGGTAACTGTGACCCCTCCTGACCTTATTTATCTGACGCTTCCCCCACAGTTACGAGAAACGGCTGTACTGAACGCGGAGAGAATGCACCAAGGGCCACCGCTGGGGTCACGACCACAACTGTGCCCAGACAGAACGGACACTTCTGAACAGCTTTTCACTACAGACTCACACAATCTGCGACCTGTGGACAATCAGGGCTGGGGCGCCCCTCCCTCACCCCTCCGGTGTCACCCCCGAGACACACGTTAAGGCTTACCCAAAGGAAACGCCACCATAATCAGCCACCAAAACAATGACGCCGCACCCTGCGTCCTGGCAACCCTCTGTGTTAGTGGCTTTAAATGCTACATGGTGCGTGGCTGCATTTCCCATGATGCCGTGCGACAGCCAGACACTGCCTTGTGGCTGCTGGGGTCTCGATTGCCCCGACCCGGATACAGACGTCCTCTCCCTGGCTTTCTGAAGCACAGCTAAGTTTTCACACCTTCTGGATCCTTCCTCTGAGCCCCACTACAGACAGATGCCATGCCGGCCGTGTCGCTGAGGATCAGGCCTCTGACCGTATGGTGGTGTGGTATCACCACAGGTCTAATAGACAGCATGGAAAAGGATGGTGTGTGTGGCAGCAGCTGGCTTCTGTCTGTGTGCATAGCGACACAGCGCATACCGACACTGCGCACAGTGACACAGCGCGTACTGACAGCGCATACTGACACCGTGCACAGCGATAGCGCGTAACGACACTGCGCACAGCGACACAGCGTGCACTGACACAGCGTTTACTGACACCGTGCACAGCGACACAGTGTACTGACATAGCGCTTACCGAAATTGCACACAGCGACACAGCGTGTATTGACACAGCGCGTACTGACACCGTGCACAGCGACACAGTGTACTGACAGTGCGTACCGACACTACGCACAGCGACACAGCGCATACTGACACAGCGCGTACCGACACTGCACACAGCGTGTACTGACACAGCATGTACCGACACTGCGCACAGCGACACTGTGTACAGAGACACTGCGCGCAGTGCGTACTGACACTGCGCACAGCGACACTGCGCACAGTGACACAGCGCGTACTGACACCGCACACAGCGCGTACTGACACAGCGCGTACCGACACTGTGTACAGCAACACAGTGTACTGACACAGCACATACCGACACTGCGCACAGCGACACAGCGAATACTGACAGCGCGTACCGAAACTGCGCACAGCGACACAGCATGTACTGACACACCACATACCGACAGCGCATACTGATACAGCGTGTGCCGGCGCACAGCGTGTACTGACACAGCATGTACCGACACTGCGCACAGTGACACAGCGCATACTGACACAGCGCGTACCGACACCGCGCACAGCGTGTACTGACACAGCATGTACCGACACTGCACACAGCAACACAGAGCGTACCGACACTGCGCACAGTGCGTACTGACACTGCACACAGTGACACAGCGTGTACCGACACCATGCACAGCGACACAGCGTGTACTGACCCAGCAAGTACTGACACAGCACATACTGACACCGTGCACAGCGACACAGCGCGTACTTACACCGTGAACAGTGACACAGCACGTACTGACACTGTGCACAGCGACACAGCGCGTACTGACACCGTGTACAGTGACAGCGCGTACTGACAGTGGACAGCGACACAGCACATACCGACAGCAACACAGCGCATACTGATACAGCGCGTGCCGACACCACGCACAGCGTGTACTGACACAGCATGTACCGACACTGCACACAGCAACACAGCGTGTACCGACACCATGCACAGCGACACAGCGCGTACTGACCCAGCAAGTACTGACACAGCACGTACTTACACCGTGCACAGCGACACAGCGCGTACTGACACCGTGTACAGCGACAGCGCGTACTGACAGTGGACAGCGACACAGCACATACCGACAGCGACACAGCGCATACTGATACAGCGCGTGCCGACACTGCGCACAGCGTGTACTGACACAGCATGTACCGACACTGCACACAGCAACACAGCGTGTACCGACACCATGCACAGCGACACAGCGCGTACTAACCCAGCAAGTACTGACACAGCATGTACTGACACCGTGTACAGCGACAGCGCGTACTGACAGTGGACGGCGACACAGCGCGTACCGACACAGCGCACACTGACACTGCGCATTTCCTGGCCCATCACAACTTCCCTGCTTCCCCTGCTTTGTCTGTGATGTCACTCTCTACCTGGTGATATCATCCTGGGCCTCAGTGCCATTCTCTGCACTTCATCGCAAATACGGGTGATGAGACTGAGAATGTTTGCTCACATTTCCCCCCAGCCCCCCCATACCCAGCCCCCTTCTGCCCGTTTGGTGGAGCTTTTTCATTAACGGATCTGCGATCTCCTCCACTATAAAGGGTCACCCCCCCATTTTCCTTGAGGATTTAATTTGAATGACTCTTTGACATTGTACTTTATAGTACAAAAAGGAGTCAAAATCAAACATGGACACATCACAGAATTTTCCAAGTCTACATTCCGTGTTTCATCTTCCAGGTGTGTACGTGGGGGGTTTGGGAGGAACCATGACACCTGGGTGCTCCTGGGCGGTGAGGGGTGGCAGTGCACTAACCGAATGCTCTTACCGTGCTGTTTCAAATGGTCATATTATAAAATTTGTTCATCCTTTCTTTGCATAACCCTTCTTCGGTGTTGTTTACACTAGCTTTGGTTTATTTATAGCTCCCTTTTATTATGTGTGTCATGTTTGTGGTTGTGGCACGACGTAAATCACAGCCACAAGCATAGAGCATCGCTAGACTCCATCATCACGTTGGGGTTGCTGTAGAGCTCTCTGTCTTGTAGGTTAAATAGAACGTGACGTTTCCAGCTTTCATTTTATGGTGGTTTTAGCTGACCGTATTGGCACTTTGCTGGCGCCTGCTGTAGACTGTTAGCGGCCAATAGCAGGGAGAGGAGTGTCCCGCAGGGGGCTCTGCTCCTGAACGGGTCTGTGTCTTTGTTGCCCTGACCAGAACAGAACAGGACACGCGTCAGCAATGGTACAATCTTTTCATTTAGTTACAGTGTGTCAGATCGCATTTAAGGGCTCCGGCTGCAGTCTGATCCCGCTGCGGGCGTCAGTCTGTATCAATAAGCCAAGACAGCCGACTGTCTTGCTGTTTCACACGCCTCTTTTTCCCGTTTCGGCTGCATAGGTTTGTATGTCGTCCAGCTTCATGGGTCGGCTTTTATGCTTTTTTTTACACTGTATATCATGTCTCCACTTATGTCCTGTCTTTCTTTAGACTGAATCTTATATATTTTTAAAAAATAAAGTCCCCTTTTTAAAACTACTTCAGCTGCAGCCACATTCAGCTAGTGTCTCATTTTTTACCAAACCGTGACATATTTATATAATTCTTATTAAATCTAGCCAGCATATCAGTCTTTTATTTTAAACAAAATAAAAAATGATGTCATGTTATTGTACTAATAAGCACTGACAAATTTCACCACTGGCATCAGCAATATTAGACTATATATCGGTTATCATTCAGATTTTCAGATGCAGAAATATGGAGAAGCAAGCAAAACGGTATTCAGTAAATGCATAATAAGTAGTTGAGGTACAACAATACTTCCATCCGCACAATTATTGCTCCACTATTTCTATCTCTTTTTCTGCACTTCTGTGTAACTTCCATGTGACCTCCCGTGCTTGTGTTCAGCCAATCAGCAAGTTCATCGCTATAAGCCCCTCCCCAAGTTGGTGTTCGAAGGTAAAGTACCTATTCTGTGTCCCAATTCTGCTCACCATAACTACAACCTCTACTCTACTCTTTTGTTATTGATTGCTGAAAGCCCCTTTGTTTGGAGGTGTAATGATGTCATCCTACACATAGCACATATAAAAAATACATAACATGTACAATATAATAGCATCCTATTAAGTGTGCACACAAGCTATATGTACTGCCTCGGACCCCAAGTAATTAAGAAGATACATGCAGTTTCACTGCATTTAAAATATAATACTGTTGGTGCTGGACGTTTTTGAGATGTGGAATGATCCATGTGTGGAAAAACAAGTGTTATTATCCTGAGGAGCGGGAGTTGTCTGCTAGATGACAGGTTAATCAGGTGGAACACCATGCCATGCTTAATGCGTGTTTTTCCAGACAAAGGTTGGACCTGGGACTCACTAACTCATGGGAGTTCATGGAGCACATGGAAGCCCGTGCTTTACAGCAGATTGCAATGTTTTATTTTCTATTAAAATAATAGTAAATGATGCCCGACACGGCTACGGTCTTAATTTTAGGGAGGACCCTGTTTACACGTGGTTTTAAAATGCGTCTTGGGCGATCGGATCATGAGCTGACAGCATAGACACCTCCCTGTTTACGCCTGCGTCTATCATGCCTCTCCAGAGTGTCCAGCTTATTTCGTTACTGCCCCGCGCAGTTACTGTAACGTCCTCGGACTCATCCAGGGCGCATTTGCGTTTACACTACAAAAGGTCAAAATGAGTCCAGATTCATAAGTGGTACAAGTAAAGAAACACGTCTGACACATCCACTGTATCAAGAGAAAAATTTAATTAGCTTCTTACTAGTGGCGAACCGGCACTGAGATACGGACAGTAATACCGGGCTGATGCACGCGGTACTAGGGCCGGGAATTATACCAGGCAGTGGACTAAACCACCGTGAGAGAGAGGGTGGAAGAGGAATCTTTAAAAACTAAAAACGCTTTATTTACAGATCAATATAATAATTACAATTACACAGTCCGGTTGAAATATATTTTGGAGTTATAACTCTCATGAGGGGAGTCCTGACCCCTCTGTCCCTTATGCCAACAAGCTGCGCGATCAGCATCGTTTGCCCCACCCATGAACATGGGCGCGTCCGAATTAACTGCAGCTTTTGTTTGCTGTGATCCATGAGGAGGGAGAGGTATGTACGAACTGTCAACGTCGATGGAACAGCAGGCAGACATATTACTTTCTCTGAAATTCAGCAGTATATAATCGATGGCTACCCTGTCCCATAAGGCCACGGGAGCTGCAGCCACAGACGAGGATCGTCGCTCGCCAGAAATTTGTGTGAAGATGGAGTAGGAAGTGCCGACTCTACGAAAGTCAGTAGAAAGCAATACCCGGTTTCTTACTTTCACTCGATAGAATATGTATTTTTTTCCATTTGAAGTATGTAACAGTTTTTACATTTCGCGGGTATAAAGCTCCGTCATCGGTAAACATATGAGTAAGGTATTGTGCAAGAACTTGACCCCAGTGTATCCCAGTGCGCTGCTTCTGCTGTCATGCATACAAAGCAGCAGGCCTGCGTACTGCTGTCATGCATACAAAGCAGCAGGCCTGCGTACTGCTGCACGCATACAAAGCAGCAGGCCTGCGTACTGGTGCGCTCGGGTCGCACGCTTCTGACGAAATGCGGCATCTAATATGTAAGTTCTCTGTTTCGGACGCACCTCTCTTTGCTTTAAACTATTTACAACTTTTTCGGGGTGCCTGAACCACGGTATGGGAAATGATTCAAGACGATACTACACAAGTAAACTTTAGCGTTTGAACGAAAATGTTTCCGTCAGAGTTTCAAAAATTGAGATTTTTATTTTTAATGAGCTGCGTTCGCTGCTCGCTTTGAAATTCTGAGAACTATATTATGCAAGAGGCATGGGGGGGTTCACTCACTAATTAATTGACATTTTAATGAGCAGTTTAATATCCGGCATTTTCTTAACTAAACACTAACAAATTATATGTAGAAGCTTACTAGTAAGCCATGCTATCCCATATGGTAAATGTATAAAATCAGTACAACTATATACATTTATTGGATAGTTTAAACTTATTGAAATTACATTGGAGAACACTGGAAACAATATTGTTTAATATTACTACACATATAATTTCATTAAAGAGAGATATACTTAAACCAATTTCAGTTGAAGGCTTTGTTAAAGAGCTAATTGGTTGATATGACAATAATACACGTGGATGCTATGCTATTATGACTTGTGAACTGGATGAGTTATTCTATTGTAAATACGAACCAGTTTTACAGTTACTGGTAGGTTCTTTTAGAACAAAAACTAGCATGACGTTTTTTTTTTCCATATAATTGGTCAAAATTACAAAATATGCAGTAGCCTCAGAATGTCTTGTGAAAAGCAATCAGGTGAATATGTCAGACAAGGTAGACGTGATTTACTGTGACCGTATTTCTTACCGGTAACCTGCTGTTGTGTGACAATTTGCCCCTGTGACACTTAATCCTGCTCTCGCCTGTCTTGGTGGCTTCCTGGGCCGGTATGAGCTTTGGCTGTTTACTAGATACATAGATCATACGAAAGGACATTAACTGAACGTGGAGGCTCACAGACAGTGATGTAAGCTGTCAGTGCCTGGGTCCCTTTCCTCAGCCATGGAATCAGCTTTAAAGGGACGGTCACAGTGATCTGGTTGGGGAAAGCAGGAAAGGCACCGTAGTCACGCATTTATTTTACTAAGAATGTCATGTCGCGGCAGGTCCTTCCCTGGCGAAATAGTCTGAAGCGGAACTCCGATAGGAAGGTAAATCCTTGGGGGGTGGGGGGGGAGGGAAATGTCAGTCTTTGGGTTGTAGCTACACCTTCATCTCCAAGATTTTCATGTCATTGTCTATTGTTCTTGACATGGACTTAGTGCCACTATCATAATAAACATGTTTAGCTGTATAAAATGTGCTTTTACTAAAGTTACTGTTCATGTAACCAGCACATGACCTTCTCTTTTATGGTTACTTTGTGCATATTAAACATGTTTCAGCTTATTCATTAATAAAATGTTTTGTAAATGGCAGAGCCTCCTCTAGTCCTTTTTTTCCTCCATCCACAGGCTGTCGCAATGATGTCTATGTCATCCATCCTGAGCGGCGTCACTGCTCACAAAATCAGCAAAACCATCACGTTTTTATTGAGTGAATCCATGGTGTTGAGTGCGCCACCACAGGGTGGCGCCAGACCTTTGCTGCTACTGCTGCCCTGGCTGGGATCTCAGCCTCGAGGCTTGGCCAAATACTGTGACGTATACCTGCGTAACGGCTTTGATGTGCTCATCGTGGAGAGCCGGGTCAGCCAGTTCCTTTGGCCGAAATGGGGCCTTGACTATGGCATGAAGGTTCTGGAGGTGCTGCAGAGCGACAGGTTTGTGTGGCGCCCCCTACTAGTGCATGCTTTCTCAGTAGGGGGTTACACCTTCAGCCAGCTGCTGGTCCACATCTACAGAAATCCCCAGCAGTATGACAGCCTGATTCGCAGGCTCCGAGGGCAGGTTTACGACAGCTTGGTGATGGGTTCCCTGGATCGCATGGCCGTAGGTCAGTAGAGCAGCCTCGCTCCACATACCTGCACATCCGCTTTTTGCTTTCTGCAGTCCGCTTTGATGTTGTGGATTGGATGACTGTTTATTCATTTTGCCGGTATCAGATGAGTGTATATAACACATGTCAAATGTTTAAGTTAAGTGTATGTAAAACTTGGCACACATGCTCACCTACGGTCAGACTACCAGCTTTAATGTCAGCTTTAATTCAGTGAAATGCAGCATCTGAAAATGTGACAGCTTTTTGTGTTGTGGCTAATGATGTTGTCCTCTGTGTAGGTCTGGGGAGAAGTTTGCTTCCCCAGGGGGAGAGCCTTGTGCGGGTGGCTAGCATGTTGTACTTTCAAGCTTTCAAGAGACACACGGTGGACTACTTTAACACCAACATTGACATCTTCTGGCACCGCCCCGTTCAGGCACCTGCTCTCTTCTTCTCCTGTGAGAATGACCCAATGTGTGACCATCTCAAGATGAAAGAGATGATTGAGGACTGGCAGAAGCAAGGGATGAGGGTGGACTGCAAGGTGTGGAAGGACTCCACCCATGCAGGTCACCTGCGAGATCACCCTCAGGAGTATCTCTCCAAGCTTCAGGAGTTCATACAGTCTCTCTGCATGGTTCCTCTCAAAGCCAAAATGTGATGGCAAGCCTTTTCTTGCTGAAAATACAAACTGTACATGTGTGTGTGTTTCCTTCAGGTAGTAACTGATAAGTACAGGGGAAACAATGTTAAAATGCTATTTTGTCCTAAGGCACATACTTTGTTTACACTCAATAAAGATATGCAGCCAACCAGATGGGCAGGGATTTCAGACTGTATTCTGAAGTGGATGTGGATACCTGGGTGCAAAAAAGGTTTGTTTGTTTGTTGGAATGGCATTTTGTTTATTTTGTATGTACGATATGGTCGGAGGGGTGGCATGGTGGTGCAGTGGTTAGCACTGTTGCCTCACACCTCTGGGACCAGGGTTCGAGTCTCTGCCTGGGTCACATGTGTGTGGAGTTTGCATGTTCTCCCTGTGTCATCGTGGGGTTTCCTCCAGGCACACAGTCCAAAGACATACTGAGGCTTACTGGAGTTGGAGTTACTAAATTGCCCGTAGGTGTGCCTGTGTGAGTGAATGGTGTGTTGGTGTGCCCTGCGATGGGCTGCCCCCGCCATCCAGGGTTGTTCCCTGCCTCGTGCCCATTGCTTCTGGGATAGGCTCTGGACCCCCTGCGACCCAGTAGGATAAGCGGGTATAGAAAATGGATGGGTGGATGGATATGGTCGGACCCGGTATTGTATAAGCAGTATGTGTAGACCAGTTCTGTAGGTGTGACACCACAGTGCTACCTGCACATTCTTATCTATGGGCTACAGGTAAAGCTTTAGAACATTTGCTACATAAAAAATGTCAATTGTAACAAATTACAACTACAATTTATGGTAGAATAGAAAACCCATCACACAAATGTCACAACCAAATTTTTTTTTGTGTGGATGCCCTGTGTCGCCCACGGTAAGATG
>JAODUD010000062.1:31145893-31161220 GCA_026784285.1 Stomatorhinus walkeri
AAGCCTCCCCAGCAGCGCCTCCCGGTGCACGAAGCATGTGAAGCATCTGAGAAACAGTCTGAGATAAAGTGAAATTGGTAGTTTGCTAAATCGGCACCCCCCAGAAGATGGCGCTCTAGGCAGCACTGGGTTCAGTTTAGGAGGCCAAAACACCTAAGAGTGAGCAGAGCTTCATCAGCCTTCAGGAGTTGGTTGCAAAACTATGTGTTAATCGATTTATAAAATGCATGCCGTCGTAAAATGCCTTGTGCAAACACACAGGAAAGTAACCCCCCCATCTCGTGACTTGAGGGTCACCAACATCTGGAAAAGAGCTGCTGCAGATGTGCGTCAGCGTGACGCTCCTGTAGCAGGCCTTCCTCCGCATGGCAGACCTTTGCCTTTGCATCCCGTGTCCAGGAGCCGCTTTTGCTATGCAGATATTTACTTACACAAGCCTGCAAGAAATCACCACATGCGGCACAGGAGAAAATGCTCTGTTTCTTACTGCTGTGTATAGGACAAAAGTACCCTGTGAAGACCAGACAGATGTCCTGCTTGTGATGAATTTATGTTAAATATTTGTACTAATCTGTTTGTGGTGTTTGGGTCAGAATGACATTACAGGACTGGATTACACCGTGCTCTCTATTCCATCAGTGGGCTGACTGAACCCTGCCTACTGTCTCCTGTCTTGCCTGGCCAAATGCAAAGCTTTGTTAAAGTTGCACTTAAAATCCATTATCAGTTCTGATGGATACAGAGACTAACTGTCAAAGTGACTAATGTGATTTACAGTATCATAATTTATATGGCAGGTCTGATGCCTTACTGAGCAAATTCCAGTAATGTCCCCCAGTGGACATCAGCACTGGATCCCCTTTATAGTCCTGCATAACACTCAGAACCGGTCCAGGCCAAATGCTGCTCTGTTTAACGTCCAGCTGCGTGGGAGCTGCACTGAAGCGTCTGGCGCTGTGACATTAAAATGCTGCTTTGCTTAATATTCAGTTGCACAAACTTCCAAACTCCTCTGCTCTACCAATTTGTTTATCTAACAAATTGCAGCCTTCTCATCACCAAGGCTATGATTATAGCTCTAGCCCTCTCCAAAGATTAACATTCTGCATATTACAATTGCCTTAATGGCCAAAATGGCCCGCCTTAATTAAACCCCCAAAGCAAAGCAGCATAAGTGAATCTTGAACCACAAATCTATTTTGCATGAAGAAGCAAGCTGTCATCCATCACAAACTCTGTGAATATCTGGGTTTTCCCTCTTCACAGTGTAGAAAGACTGCATTTAATCAGTGGACACCTAAGGTTCTTATTACAGTATGAGGTTTTTTATTGCGTAGATGTAAACATTAATTATTTAGCAAGAGAGAATTTTTGAGTTGCCATGTGACACAGAACTTTGGCCAGCTGGTTGGAATGAGATGGTCAATTCGAGATGTCAGCACACACATGTACTGTAACAGTTCTTACCTTGTAAATAGTCTGCTTTTGTATTTAACCATGTAAATGCACCTTTGTCGTAGCTTATTTTAGGTTTTAAAATGGAATAATATAGATTTGCTGTAAGATTTCCAGCATGAGTTTGAAAGCATGAGTGTCATGCCAGATGCTTGAGATTTGCCAGCCATGAAAACGTACATTTTTTGTTTCACCTGAGTTTATTTATATAACAGACAACATTATTTTATACATATGTTAAAAAGCAGAAACTTCAACAAACATGAAATCAACAATAAACTACGTCTATTTATCCAACATGTTATATAATACAAACTGTATTTAAAAACTTTCAGCTGCATGATTTCAGGACAGACCAGTCACTCTATTAGGAACATTACGGCTTTTTGGTTGCTCGTTTTAGCTTCGCTGCTGCTATACACACTAATGGCACTTTAGCGCAGACAAAGGGCTGCATGAGCCGAACTACGTCTAGCTTGGCAGTCAAAGGAGTTTGACGTTCATTGGTGTCAGAAACGGCGGGTCTACTGATAAACTACTACTGAAAGACTACAAAAGCTGCGCCGGTTAAAATATAAGCGTCAGGTTTTAAATAATAACTTAATGTTTTGGCTATCGGTCCGGGTCCGTATAGGACAGTTTCTGGGTCCGGACCGCGGTCCGCCTGTTAGTGGCCTCTGTACTGTGAGAACTGGAATCTCTTCCTTTTGCCTGTCACATCTGCAGCCTCAGCGGGGTCAGGACCCGATATAGCCTCCTGAACAGCTTTCAGTAATGCTGCGCAAGCTGTTGTGTAGGGGATGTGTAACTTGCCTTTTTTTTAATGTGTGGGGTTGAATAAATGAATGTTACATTTATATAGCGCTTTGTAAGACACCCAAAGCACTTAACAGAACCAATGGGAAGCCGATTCACTCACCATCACTGTGCAACATTCACCTGGATGGTTTGACAGCAGCCATTCTGCACCAGCACACTCACCACACAGTAGCTAAGGTGGTGAAGGGGCAGGAGAGAATTCAACAATTAAATATAAGGGATGATTAGGAGGCCAGATCTGATGGGGTCAGTTCATCAGCCCTACTCTTTCAAAAAGGTGCTCGGATCTTTTATGACTTCAGAGTGTCAGGATCTTGGTTGTGCTTGGTTGTGAAGAGCAACACCATTTTTACAGCACAGATAGTAATCATTGTGGGAGGCAAGTGTGATCTATGTGGTGTTGGTATTGAGAAATACCCGGTGAGAGTGTCATACATAGCTTTTGCTTAGGTGATGTTGACTGGACAGAGAGACTTGCAGTCAGATATTTTAGACCTGCCTGGAAGCCAGGCTTCTCCGCATGGTGATTGGGTCATATTCTAACAAGACAGAATAAAGTACCAATAACATTAATGCTCAGAACCGTCAAGTCTCATTGCAGGAATTGGCACATTTTTTTGCAACCCAGAGTCACAGTTTATCATTTTCCATGTCATGTGTCACTATGGCAATTATGAATATTGTAAATTAAGTTGTTATCGTTGAGTTTTTGTGTTTGACCATTTGTTTAATTTTCTGTGAAATTTCAGTGATATTTAGTAGACTAGTTTGGTAGTTATCTCAATAACTAAGCTGTCTCTGAATGCTCAAAATGGTCAAAACACCTGAGAAGGAGCCGTGCTGGTAATGACAGGACAATAGATAACTTCTTACAAAAAGAAAGGAGAGCAGATTTACATACAAGTAGCTTACTGGCTAAAATAAGAATAAAAGACAACTTTTGGTCATACTGCGGACTGCCGACACTGTGCCTTCCCCCATTTTTAAAGTCACCATCTGCCACTGTCACACCTTCTTCTGTCTGTCCCAGCTTTCGCCTTGTCCCCTGCTTTAGTGTTGTTTTCTGTTTATTGATCGCCCACACTCGTCTTGCTGTGACTTTTCAGCATGGCTACGTACCTCGCGTTTGGCGACGTTCTCAGCAGAATTGACAGGAGAAAAGAAAAGGCAGATGAAAGGTGCCCCACGCAGATACTTTTTGGGGTAAGGGCTTCCTGGCTATGGGTTTGAGGAACAGCAAGCCCAGACCGCAAAAAGATCTGAGAGAGACAAGAACTGTCGGGTGCTGAGAGTCCACCTGTGCATCTCCATCCTTACCTGCAAAAACAGGGTGATGTTTTTGGACCATCCGTGAGTAAAAATTTGTTACTGTTGGAGGGGAAATAAACAGAAAAATGTCTCAAGAGCAAATCTTGAGGCGGACACAAAAGATGCCAGCAAAAGTGCTGCACTTGTATGAAATGTGTATAGAGGAAGCCCTTATTACTATTATATGCTCAGTAATTTCTCGGTGAATAACTTAAGGTTAGCAAGCTGAAACGTTTTAAATACACTATAGAGTTATTGCATATGTATCACTGGACTAACCATCTGATTCAGCAGCTTTACCAAATAAAGCTGAAAATAAGTATAGCTCTAAAAACAGGAGACATACTTCAGTGAATAACCCCACTAAACCAATCCAAATATTCTTCTAAATTATTTATTTACTGTAGTGTTTTCTAAAACAGGATATGGACATATAGGGCAGCTCTGTTCTCGCTGTCTCCTTTGCCTAAACACTCCATAAGCATTCATTGTTTTCCTGTGGAGATTTAACCATATTGCTTTGATGTTACTGGGGACCTGGCATTGTGGTATACTGAAAAACAACGGTTACGTCCATTTTCATTTGTGCCATTTTGGTTGGCTGACATGACACATCCAGCATGCTGGTTATTTATAGTAGGAGAGAAGCAGCACCCATTAATTAGCTAATAAAACTAAATATTCACCCACAAGGTAAGAGAGAACAAGATGCATTCTGGTTACAAATGTAAATGTGTGTTATTCTACTGAGTGGTGAAAGTAAAGAAACATGTTTGACACTTTTGTTGTGAATATTTGCGAAGTGGCTACTTACTGGTGAGTAACTGAGCCATGGACACTCATACTGGGCTGATGCATGTGGTACTGGGCTCGGAGATATCAGGCAATGGAACAAACCTTTGTGAGAGAGAGGGAGGGAGAAATCTTTTGGAAATGAAAAATGCATTGTTCAGTACGCTTATTATACAGGCACTCCTCCCTTCATCACCGAGTTCCATTGGTCGATAAGTGAGGAGCCGCCTCTTACCCATATTTCAAGCATGCTGTACTGGTAGTGGGTCTGTGTCAGCCATCTTTAGGAAGTCTTTAATGTCATATTTGCCCAATTTATAACATTTTTAGCATGCTTAAAGATGTTTATACAGTACAGTACTATATAATGTAATAAACAGAAGGGGGAAAATCAGCTCTGATATACATTACTGATGTTTGCCTACTGTAAATACAGGTAGTCATTTTTATTTACTCTGAATAAAGAAAAGATCTAAAGGAAACTCAAACTTGATAACTTTGTTTTAATTTGCAAAACTCGTACATATACAAAATAGAAATATGTACACTGCCAGTCAAATTTTTTTGTACACACTGAGATTTTCTACATTTGCATGTTATTCATTCAACATGTACTAAAAATACACTCAATATTCTTTGCTAATAAGTAAAGTAATTTACAGTAAGTTCACCATTTGAGTACCTGTATTAGCATGTAAATGTCATGTCTTTTATTCATCAAAGTAACCTCCTCTAACTGTTATAACAGCGGAGTAAAATTGAGGCATTACAAGGGACATTACATGCTGCTCTGTTTCATGGCGTGAAACTGTTAACTAGTGCATTTAAAGTCTAGCATTTGACTGTGCCATCACCACAAAACCAGTTAATACAATGTCAGACATGCACTGTTACACACTCTGTCCATGCTATAAAGGAAACTTGTTTTATTTTTACTTATAGTTCGTCACTCAACTTTCCAGTGCTTAACAGGAATAAAAAGTCAGCAAGTTAAGGAAAAGTGGTAAAAACCTGTGGTGTGTAAAACCCTTTGACTGGTAGTGTACCTAAAAACATGTTGTCCTGGAGATTGCGAATGCTAGTGTAGTGAATACTGCGGGAATGTCACTGAGCCTGAGAAAGAATGACGTAAGATGAGATGCTGGTGCAGCCGAAGTTCTCGTACAGCGTACGAAACCAAGTGGGCAGAGAGCTGGGCTTAAGGCCTGCTAAATAGGTAGGTTGCTAAATGAGGAATGTCTGTAGTTAGGTTTAATGATATATTGAGCTGGCCAGCCTTCCTGAAGGAGGAGTCTTGAGCCCCCTCCCCCTGGCATTAATGCCTATGGGGCCATTTGAGACTGAAGATATCAGCATGACCGTCCATTATTCTCATGGGATGTTCTCAGTGTAGGCAGTGAGGCATCAGGGCACATCTGCACCTCTGTCCGGGCGAGTTACCAGGAGCACGGCTTGAGTTTTGGCTGTCAGCAGATCCCACTCCATCTCGTCTTTTGTTGAACTCCAGGCTTGTTGAGGGGGCTGCTTGTAGGCTGGTTTGCCCACAGATCCTGCTTAGTCTGATAGGAGATCAGCAGGGCATCAAGAAAATTCTCCTTTGTCATCTGTGAGGAAACAGTCAGGTAACATTTAAACTTATGTGCAACATTTACCATATTTTCCCTGTGAGTTTCACTGTGATATTCTTCTCTGAATTCTTACAGCACTGTTGTCCAGTGTCCTGTCTACAAGACACAAAGTTGTGGCTTCCAGAATGTGAAGAGCTTCCTCCAGAATGATAAAAAATAATCTGATTCTGAATACAGTGTGTCTGGGGATCAGTCCACGAAGTGCTATTTATTATTATTGTTGTTACTGTTGTTATCATTATGGGGCATTGCAGTCCATCACAGGAAAAATTATGGGGAATGTAGAATCAGCTGTCCGCATGTCTGTTTTTGTACCGCAGGCATAACCTGGTGTTCCCCCCCCATTCCCGGAAGGAAAGCACACCATCAACAAGAGAGAGCAGGCCTATGATTTAAGCCCCCATTCGCAGAGGGAAGGCACACCATCACCGAGAGAGTGCAGGTCTGTGATTTAAGCCCCCCATTCCCAGAAGGAAAGCACACCATCAACGAGAGAGAGCAGGCCTGTGATTTAAGCCCCCATTCCCGGAAGGAAGGCACACCATCAACGAGAGAGAGCAGGCCTGTGATTTAAGCCCCCATTCCCGGAAGGAAGGCACACCATCAACGAGAGAGAGCAGGCCTGTGATTTAAGCCCCCATTCCTGGAAGGAAGGCACACCATCAACGAGAGCGAGCAGGCCTGTGATTTAAGCCCCCATTCCTGGAAGGAAGGCACACCATCAACGAAAGAGAACAGGCCTGTGATTTAAACCCCCATTCCTGGAAGGAAGGCACAACATCAACGAGAGAGAGCAGGCCTGTGATTTAAGCCCCCATTCCTGGAAGGAAGGCAGACCATCAACAAGAGAAGCAGGCCTGTGATTTAAGCCCCCATTCCCGGAAGGAAAGCACACCATCAACGAGAGAGAGCAGGCCTGTGATTTAAACCCCCATTTCCGGAAGGAAAGCACACCATCACTGAGAGAGAGCAGGCCTAGGATTTAAGCCGCCATTCCCTGAGGCCTGAAGGCCTGTGCTGTGACCCACAGTAGCACCATGCTGCTGATATTTATTAATTCTATCATTAGTATGATTAAGCATTATTATTAACGTATCTGTCACCATGAAAATCAAGACAATAATAAATGAAAGAGTAAATCACACAATCGAAATCCCACAGGTGTGTAATGAGCTTTTAAAAATTCATTTTCACAAAAGCAACCTGCAGATTATATCTGTGTATCGTTTTAAACATGTCAACATACTGATTAATTCTGTGCATCACTATTTAACACATATCAGCATGCAGATTAGTTCTGTGTAACACTGTTGTACACACGTCAACATGCAGATTAATTCTGTTTAACTCTGTTTTACATCCGTCAACATACAGATCAATTCATTGAATCACTGTATTACATGTGTCAAAATGCAGACTAGTTCTGTGTAACTGTTTTACACACATCAAAATGGTTTTAAATTTTGTCTATCACTTTTAAACAGAGGAATGGAGGGGAGAGGTCAGAGAGGAGTGACCAGTGAAAGGTGAAAACTATATGATGGAGAGGAGATGAGAGGGAGGTCTGAGAGGAGTGGAGAATGTCTATGGCTGAAAGTCATATATGGGATAGGAGGTGAAGGGAGAGGTCAGGGGGGACTGGTGAGCAGCGATGGCTGAAAATCATATGAAGGAGGGGAGGTGAGGGGAGAGGTTGAAACTTTTATTCAAGTTTCATTTTATATCAGAAATATTGTTTATGCGATTGAAATGTAACTGACATTTACGTTTTTTCATCCACCTTCATATTTCAAGCATTAATTGTCACGTATGTTTAGCGGAACACTGCGAAGTTCTTCTGCCACAGTTACAGGGAAAGGGACAGATATATGGGGGACAGCAGGTCAGACAGTAGTGCAAAACCGGACAAACAGCAGTGCAGCACAAATCAGCGCAACAAGGATTAGCAACAACTAATAATACTTAATAAATACATGCAATTGGGAAAATAATGCAAATGGACTACAGAATAATTTAATGAATAGTGGAACAGCGCAGCATTCCTTTCAATCTTAGGCTGAAGCAAAGTGATTAACGTGAGCCAAGTTGGATTTTTGGCTCCTTTATAAAAGCTGGATGTGCAGGAAGAAACGGAGAGACGGGCGGCTGCGAGCGACGCTGTCCGCGGTGCTGAAGGCGCGTGCCGTGGTTCACGCCCTATACTTACACACAATCACCATCCGGCCATTATCGCTTTAATTGCATTCATGTGATTACATACAAATGTAGGCATGGCACCGCCTGTCTGACCTTTACAGAGATCCATAAATTAGATGCAGGCGTGCGGACCTCGGACCGGCGCATCAGCTAAAGCCGCTTATGTTCCATGCAATACTTTAATAATGTCATCTGCGGGCCCACGATATCGTACAAGCACCTCCACCCGTAGGGAAACTGTGCGTGATTGATATCCACAAACGGAGAATGACCTAAGTATGTATCACACACACACGCACACACACATACATACATACACACACACGGAAGGCGTCGCAAAGTTGAAGAGGAGGATCATGACACAACTTGATTGGTTAATTTACTATTTACTACTTAAATGTTAATTTAGTCATTGAAACTGCATATTTCATAACTACTCTAAACCTTGCTATTCTATTAAACACACTAGCATAAAAAGCATCGAATAAAAACGCGTCTTGACGATTTTCATTCGGTTAAGCATCAGCTCACATTAGGGCGGAAGTATATCAGCCAGAGACGTTACCTTTTCGCCAGTAGATATGACCCTTATCACGGATTCTCCTGCTGACGCTTTGCCACTAAATGCCTGGGCGCTTCTCTCACAGAGCATACCTGCGAAAATCAGCTGAAGAAGTCACTCTCTTCCCGAGCAAGACATGCCGGTTCAGCTTCATCTTACCGTGGATCCATGCAGCGTGTATTTTACTGTGGTGTTTGACCATATCCGCCGGTAATCAAGAAAACACGCACCTTCAGAACGTTCATTTTTTTGCCCCATGATATTAATAATATTGCGTTGTTTTCTTTTTTTTAGGTTGCATTAAAATCATCCAAATGTCCATTTTCTTTTGGTTTCCGAAAATACCGCAAAATCTAATGGAAGCTCTCAATTCCTCCAGTCTGCTATTGACCTGCATTGACGTCATTGCGTCATTAGGTTTCCCCTGGAAACACTGGGGGTCCAAAAATGGCAACACATTAATTCACCTCCAACCCCCTGACTGTTTGCATCACTGCTCCACTATCCAGCGTGCCTTTTCATAATGCACAGGGTGCGGGGGACACACCGTTCACCGACAAGCGCTTATTTTTTAGGAGAGGCAGCTCTCGGGTTGTTTTATTCCGCGCTGCATATAAGACGAATATGGTAGGACGAGAAACAGCGCCGCTTGGCTAAAAATAGCGAGCGTCTAACAGCGAACTGTCAGGAGATCCTGCGACGGCGCCGGAGCGCCGGCATCCCCGCGCGTCTCCGCCGCTTCGTTCCGCTGCGCTGTTCTCTTTTTCTCCATCGCCTTCAGCCTCCAGTGCAGTTTTTAAGTTTGCAGAGACCAGCAGGAAATTTCTCATTGTGATTCTAAGTGATTTTCATTTAAACATAAATATATGAAATAAAACCGCAGATATTTTGTTTTGCGTAAAAATAGAACATATTATACATTTTTCATTGTTAGACATTTGGACTTAAAATTCGTAGCATATCCAGTACATTTCTGCATTTATTTATTCATATAATCAATCCCAGAAAGGCTGCGATTATTTGAATGCGTATCCCCTGTCCATATGATTACGTAAAATAGATTCCATCTTCATACGTTTGAATTATTAAAAATACATTATAGAGCAACATGTAATGTGGGGTGACAAATGGGGCCATCCTGTCCTTGTAAAAAAGGGAGAAAAATCACAATCCAGAGCAAGAAGTGGAAGTTGGATGACCTGCTTTGGAAAATGGAAGAATACACTGATATCACAAATCTCAGATAAATGGGTTTAAACCCCTATGGTAAGTCACACATTTCACGCACCTTCACCTTGAGCTGCCCATATTATGCCAAGGAAGCTGAAGCTGGAAGCTGACGACAAGGGGAGCAGTAGAGAAGTGCTAAACGTTTCAGTTAAGATGACAACCTTTGCATACAATCTTCCTGCTCCTGACCGGCCGTGGGCTGTCAGACAGACCCTTTCCAGAGGCATTCATGCCCTGCTTCCTTTCATAGCTTATCTCCAGGTCAGAGAGTGATCGCTTGTAATCAGGCGCAGAAAGGACACCCGTGCGGGAATTTTCCTGTGGGGCTGATCTATGGGAGCTGGTCTGTCTTCCCTAACCCTGACATTATAGTTTCTTTGCGAGGCTGCCCAACCCGGCTGTTGAGATCCATGTGTTCGCAGGTCGGTCTCAGGAAATGAGTAACAGATAATGCTGTATTTCATTGGTAGCTAATTGATTGGTTGATTGTGATTGGCAAAATATACCATGCCCCCCCCACCAGTTTCAAAATGTGCCAATGGGGACAGTGGCAGTCTCATCTAAAAAACAACAATTAAATGACTTAGGTTTGGAAATGTTCTCTTCATTTGTTCCAGGGATTGACCAATACTGCTTCCCAGTTGCATGTCATTCTGGATAAAGCGTCTGTTGAATGCTGCCTGGGTTCTCGCTGTGGAAAAGCTTCCACCTTTCTTAGCTTTCAGTTAATGCTACAGATCCCAGCATTAGTTGAAATTTTGCTGAATGTGTCTGCAGAGATGATGGATGGCAGCTCTTCAGAAAACGTACCTACAGGCTGTACCATCTTAGCCTCTGGGTGACTGTTAGCCCTGACTAAACCCAGCGGACGGCGCAGAAAGGCTCTTCCAGCTTAAACATTTACTGTAAATTGTCTCTATGCATTTCATTTTTTTTGGCAGACCTTTTAATCAAAAGCAGAGTGTAGGGTCTATGGAGCAAATGGGGGACAAGGTACTTGTTCTGGACACAACAGTGACATGGCTCATGGTAAAGTTTCAAAACTAGAATCAACTTCGGGCTACAGGCACAGCTTGGAGGTCATGCTCCTTGCATGGAGGTCCTTATTTAGGGTAATGTATTTAATGCCATTCACAGCAGTACACCATGTGTTCACTGTCCTTTCCTATGGGCTGATGCTCAACCCAAACCCATTTCTATAGGCTGATGCCTAACCATAACCAGTTCCTATAGGCTGATGTCTAACCATAACCCATTCCTATAGGATGATGCCTAACCCATTTCTATAGGGTGATGCCTTGCCCTGTATGTGATAGGTCAGTGTGTAAAAAGCAGGTATAGAGGATCACAGATGGAGTTTGAAGTCATGTTGAGCAAAGTTGTTGTTTGATAAAAGAAACCAGGTATAGACAAGTATTTTGCATCCATACCCAATGCATGAGCGAGGTGTTCAGAACAGGGACAGGAAGTGAGCCTTGCTGTCCAATAAAAAAATGAGATTAAGAAAAAACCTGACACTAATAGGGAGACACAGGCCAGTCTAAACATGAGCTTCATTTTCACCATTTCCACCTTGAAAGTGATATTCGGTCCTTTAATTAATTATTTTCCCAGAGGCTTGGGGGCCTCCACAGGCTGATGCTGCAGTGGCATTTCACTCGTATTGCTAGTCAGCTTTATGTTATTTCATTTTATTTGCTACCAGCAGTGCTGCCCTGAGATACATTGTCCTGTATCTGTCCTCCAGGTTTCATATTTCTCTGTGGAGGCTGTTGTGGATGTTGTGCTCATGAATCCAGGTTTAACTGTCCACTTTTCATGATAGATGCAACCAGCTGAGTGCTCTGCGACCGTGATCCTTTATACTCAACTAGTTGGTTGAAACAAAACCTTCGTCCAGATTTGTACTTTCTGGACCTGAACTCTTCACCTGTCGTTAATGGATTATTTTTGTCAGTGACTTCCCCGACACAGGCGTACACTTGTAGGTGATGCTGTGTTGAGATACAGTATGTCCATTTGCTTCATGAGGTCTCGGTCTGTGGAAAGCAGAAAACGGTATTCCATCCAGCATTGCTGAGGGTTTTCGTAGGAAGGACCTTTTGTGTTCATGCTCTGGTATCTTTATCAGCAGTTTGATGATAGTCTACATATTTGAAAATTTTTTTCTAGAGCTATTTGTATTTAAAACACCCCCATTTGCCAGGATGGTCATATACACCTTACAGCACTGCACTATGTCAGTCACTGCCCACATATCGTCCAGCACTATGACTGCACTATGTCAATCACTGACCACATATCTTCCAGCACTATGACTGCACTATGTCAATCACTGACCACATACCGTCCAGCACTATGACTGCACTATGTCAGTCACTGCCCACATATCTTCCAGCACTATCACTGCACTATGCCAGTCACTGACCACATATCGTCCAGCACTATCACTGGTCAGCTGTACTTTATTCCGTGGTATACTGTATTTTGATGCTATTTTCAAAATAAACACTATCCCAGCATTTGAAATCTTGACAATAAAATTCGCAGAGTCTGGGTGCGATGGGGGGTCCCAGCTAATTTTGTGACCAAGATGTGAAAATGCTGCGGTGTGCCTTATTACTGTAATACCACCCAAGCCTAATAACATCCTTAAAACTATTCATGAAAAGTTCATCCATTTCATTACACTGGATGCATTCATCTGTCTTCTCTTAGTCTTAGATATAGCTGATGGATTCCAACCCAAAAACAGTTCAAAAATCAGCAAGACACATGAAATTGCCCAAAGTATTTGATCAATAGTTCAGTATTTTAATTGCCATGACTACTTACTGCGCCATACCTAAAAGCAGGGATGTGCTGATCCAAGCCATATCTCAGCTCTCCTTACAAGCAATGCTGCAGAGCCTCAATTGTAGCCACACTGTCATGTGATCTTCGGGAATGAAGCTTAGTTTCGCACCAACACGTCACACATGTCTCAGAAACAAAGGGCATTTCCTCTGCCCCACAAGGTTCATGTTAGCTGCAGCATAGTACACAAGTTAACACTATTCCAATGACAATATGATCTGTTCACATCTATGTTCCTCTTTGCACAAGCACCAACTCAGTGTGCATACAATGTGCCAATGTGCAAACCCGCCCAAAGCAATTTTGATTCACAAAAGTAAATTAAAAGCCGCCAATTTGGGTGGGAACCCACCAAATCTGACTACACTGCCCTCTCCTGGTCTAGTGGCGTATCACTGCTGTATGTACAGCTATGCACGGACCATGGGGAAAAGGGAATTGAACTGGGCTTAATGCACCAACATTAGTCTAGCTATAGCATGATGTCATTATATGCAATTTATACAGCAAACTGGAAAAATACAATCAATAGATGATTCATTGTCTACCATTTTTATTACCATTATCGATTAGTTGTCGCAGCCCTACTGGTGACATTGAACCCCCAATGCAGTCACTTTCCATTTTCCCAGATGATGTTCCAGTCTTGCCTGTAAGTGTTTTTATGTAGTGTACACTTACATGTGAAGTTGGCCTAATTTCTCCACAGATCACAAGCAGATCACCCTTTATGTCATACATGGAAATGATTAGACCTTTTCTTCAATTGCTCTACAGGAGGAAGGTTGGGTGGCCCTGTGTACATACAGAAGCCACATTCTGGCACTGCTGTCTTCTGTCTGAATCAATATTTAATGTAACATAAGTCCACCCCACCCCCACGCCTGATCACAATCTTTCCATGATGGGCAGATACATGCAGATTTCCTGTATGGTCTCTAGGTGTAATAAAGAAGAGTCTGATCCTTTTCATCTTTGTACTGAATCTAACCAGCTTACATACACATGCTGTGAAAGGGAAAAGCACTGATCTTTAACAGCTGTCTCCATCTAGTGGAGCTTTGGAGGTACTGCCGCCTCTCCGTCTCCACTGGACTGTCCTCTTCACCCTTCACACGTGGAGCAGACGGCGTCGACACTGAGATGCACACTTGCGGAGTGTGTTTTCTGACAGCACCAGTCCTGCAGTGCCCTCTCATGGGTGCTGAGAGTCGAATATGCTGTTTGGCGTCACTTCGCTTTTTCATCACACGATTATGACATTCAGGAGATTCCTTGGCCAGTTCTTCAAAGAGCGGGAGACAGATGAGTGTGTTTATCAGTCAGCGGCTGCCGTGAAGGAGCTGCTCTGAGATGCAGATATATTCTCTGTGAGCGTAAAGGACCATTGAAGCTGCTTCGAGGAGAAATGCTACCTAAAGAGATCCAGGCGCAGACATCTGATGTGCTTCTCTCAGCAGCTGCACTGGGACACATGGGGGGCAGAAAAAAAGTCATTTTTAAAAATTCCTGAAGAACATCAGGTTCTGTATGTCCCAGTTATTATTGATTAGCTATTATATTTTCCTATTCTTTATTGTTTTGTCTTTATTGCCCTTTGCACAGTTTCAACCTTTAATCTTTATCACTCAGATTTCCAGATGATTCTGTTGTTATTTTTCTTATTTATATGACTGCACTGGCATTCCATGCTGCATTCCCTGTGCACGCATATGTACTTGGAGATGATAAGACTGCTTTTGTTTCTTATGTTCAGCACACATGTGAAAGGCTGCGAGTAAAGCGAGTGTGAAGAAAGAGAGTGTGAAGAAAGAGAGTGTGAGGAAAGCGAATCTGAGGATAACTTATGTGAGGATAACGTATGTGAGGAAAGCGAGTGTGAGGAAAGCGAATGTGAGGAAAGCCAGTGTGAGGAAAGCGAGTGTGAGGAAAGTGAATGTGAGTTAAATGAATGTGAGGAAAGCGAGTATGAGGAAAGCGAGTGTGAGGAAGGTGAGTGTGAGGAAAGCGAGTGTGAGGAAAGCGAATGTGAGGAAAGCGAGTATGAGGAAAGCGAGTGTGAGGAAGTTGAGTGTGAGGAAAGGAACCGAATGAAAAGGAAAACTATAGCAGAACTATAAAAGTCCAACTGCAAAGGCAGAATGCTTAATGCAAACAGTTGTTCCTTTGGCAGAAGCTGAGATGGATGCTCTTTGTCTGGACCAGGAGGGAAATTTTACATTTTATTTAACAGGTGCTTTTACCCAAAGAAGCATAAATAGACCTAATAGTGACCGTCCAATCACAGACACTGCGCCCCCGCCCCCAGAACTAATTAATTATAAAAACATTTTGTACCTTGTAAAGACATTTCTCCAGTCCCTATAAGAGAAACAGAAATTTTAAAAATTAAAAATGGGGGTGAGTTTCTGGGGGGGTTCGGCGCTGGGACTGCGGTCCTGGCCTGGATGGGGCCTTGGGGGCTCTTGGGTGGTGTCTTTC
>JAODUD010000062.1:31203554-31216144 GCA_026784285.1 Stomatorhinus walkeri
TCGCTGTAGACACCTTGCCCCCCCCCCCCCCCACCAGCCACATCAGTCTGACGCTTCTATTTTCTTGCAGTGAATCACTTTTATTTACGACCTTCCTATGAGTCGGCTAAGAGAGCCAGCGCATGCATCCCATAATGCAATGCTTACAATGAGATAGCTTGGCAGTTTAATGTCTCTTAGAATGAAATTCACTCCAATTCTCAGTGCAGTGTCAAAAGCTACTATGTCTGATGGAGAACGGAGCTCAACATTAGCTGTGCTTCAGGCATGAGGGTAACCTTTTCCCCTGGTCCTCTAGGGACATCATCCATCCATCCATCCATCCATCCATCCATCTATCCCTTTTCTGTAACCGCTTATCTTATTCAGGGTTGCAAGGGGGTCCGGAGTCCATCCCAGAAGCTACAGGAGCAAGGCAGGGAACAACCCAGGACCGGATGCCAACCCATCGAAGCGTCGACGATGTTTCAACCAAAGCTTGCGAAAGTTTTAAGTACCATGTGCAGGCAGATATGGTCATTTCGAGATCCAAATGGCATGATGATGGTAACATCAGAAATGTTTCTGGAGAAGCGCTGCTACTGATGGGGATCGAACCTGTCAGTGTAGCAAGCCGAAGGGCGATTTTACCAAAAAAGGTGTTTTTCGGAGGCATGCTGGGAAAGCACATGAGCTGGTTATTGCAGTCAGCGTGCTTCATGGGTTTGAGTGCTTAGAGAATGCCAAGTGCGGGCGTCCGCATCTTCACACCCTCAATGAAGTGTTGATTGGTTGTTTATGAGAAATTCTCATTTGCAATCTTATGCTGAGTGTTCTTCATGAATCCTTTGGCAGGATATATTAACACTTTTTATGAAGTTCACCAAACGTGATTAGATAGCCATACAGTTTCACACTCACTGTAGGTTGTGTCTGCATGGCAATTGTTTTTTCAAACAATCAAGCTGCCAGTAATGATGTCTAGACTTGCATTGTGTCCCAGTTGCTTTGATTTTAAGGGGTCTTGATTATTTTCTTTATTAAAGGAAAATATATCTAGGGTATAGAACAGCAGAGCTTTCAGAAGAACTTGCGTAATTAATTCTGCCATCTATATACAGTACATGGTTGCTTATTTTGCAGATACCATTGTCCAAAGCATCAAACTAGTGAAAAGCAGGCTCAGATGGTCCCTGGAGCAATTAGGGTTAAGGGTGACATCACTCCCCCGTCCGGGGATTTGAACAGGGACAGCATGCTAACACGTTTAGTTAAAGATCGCCTGATCAGGTGATGGAATGCGTTAGCTTGTGCGTTAAGCGGCCTTTGCATTTGCCATTCTTTGTATTTGCTGTGGGTACCAGTGCCATTTTTAGCCGGCCATGGCCCCTGTTTGCTTGTTGCCTTTGCCCCTTTGTGCCCCCTGCTGGTCCATGGTTCTGTCGCTGTCCCCCATCCCCTGCTGTCACCATCAGCGCCAGTCGCATTCATCCTCGTCCTGCTGCATGAGACCCCTGCTCATGCAGCCAGGGGAGCGAGAGCCGTAAGCTGGGAACAGGATGCAGATCATTAGCACGGGGGCTGCCTGTGTGGGTGTGTGCTGCTCAGTGTGCTGGGGGGCTGTGCCTGTGATCAGAAGGTCGCCGGTTCAGATCCCAGGGTTGGCTAAGTGATATCACTGTCAGCCCCCTGAGCAAAACCCTTAACCCCCAACTGCTCTGGGGATTGACTGACGCTGCTTTTTCAGAAAATTACTTTGAATAAAACCTGCTAATTACATTTGAAGGTAGCATTCATGCAGGTCCTGTGGTTGGAGGGTGTGCGTGCCGATCTGCTCTCCTGCAGACTCACTCTCTGTCTCCTGCTCCCAGTCCTGTTGCACCTACAAATCATGAGAAGCTTGAAGACAAGTTAGGAAAAGTCTTGTGAGGTGAGCCGTTTCTGGAGTCTCCTGCTTTGACTTTTACACTGCAGTGTGCTTGCGTTGGAGAAGGCGGGGCCTGGCACGCGGACGGCTCGGCTGTCACGCTGCAGCAGCTGGTGTCACCTCGGCGCACTGGACCGTGCCGCCCGCTCCCTGTGGTGCCGCCTCATTACGCCGCTGTCACCATGAAGGCCGCCGGAAGGCTGGCGGCGTCGTGCTCCGGTGACCGTGCCGATGCGGGACCTCGTGCCCTGTCTGCGCCGCATTCCGACACACCCCCGCTGCGAGTCTTTTCACCTCAGCCAGGCACAAGCTAATATGTGCTGGAACTGTGTCTGAGACTCACCGGTGGAGGGTGTTGGGGGGTCTGGGTAGGAGAAAGTCTTGATGGGCCCTTGATGGGATGCCAGCAGTACTAGTCGAAGGCTTCAACGCTGGTGCCCCCTCTGTGAGACTACGTGAAACAAGCTTGCCAAGTGGGTGCCCATCAGATGCCATGTGGGGGGACTGACACTGATTTCTGGGCGTCTCTGTAGTGCCTCCTCTTCCTCCTCTAGTCCTTCCATAGCACCTCCTCTAATGCTTCCTTCCGTAGCACCTCCTCTAGTGCTTCCTTCTATAGTGCCTTCTCTTCCTCCTCTAGTGCTTCCTTCCGTAGCACCTCCTCTAGTGCTTCCTTCCGTAGCACCTCCTCTAGTGCTTCCTTCTATAGTGCCTTCTTTTCCTCCTCTAGTCCTTTCTTCCGTAGCACCTCCTCTAGTGCTTCCTTCCGTAGCACCTCCTCTAGTGCTTCCTTCTATAGTGCCTTCTCTTCCTCCTCTAGTGCTTCCTTCTATAGCGCCTCCTCTTCCTCCTCCAGTGCCTCGTCGTTCTGAGGATTGCTGCCTTAACAGGGATTCTTGTGGTTGGATGAGTTGCCGTCGGCTTGCTGGTGGTCAGCCCAGCAGGGTTGGTTACTGCAGGCTGTTTTATGTGAATGACAGTAGGGGCCTCCCTGCATGCTCAGCCCCATGTCTAATGGGATCCAGAGTGAGGTTCCCTCCGTACCTGGCGCCAGTCCATGCTTCGATAAGCCGGCCTGGCCGCACAAGCGCCCCCATGGGGCGATGTGCGAAAAACACGATGCTGCTTGGCAGCGTGTCAGAGGAGCAAACATACCACCCAGTGATGCTGCAACGTCACGCATGTGTGACGCCTGTGTCTCTATGCAGAAATGTTGGACGTGAAGGGGCCAGCTGCCCCATCCTCAAATATACTATATAAAGGTGTGGTCACTGGTTATACCATCTGTTCTTACTGCTTATACTATTACTGCTATTGATTGTGTCTCAGTGCCTTTCTAATGCTGATGGACAGCCAGTCATAAGCCTCTGCTAGGCTCTGTAGTGATTTTTGCAAATGCGTTGTTGTATTCACAATGGCCCCGATCCTTTGTCACCACACACACATTTAAGCCGGTGTCTTGTGTATTTATGCTACCGTGTCCCGCTTGACATTTTTCAAGTGTGCAATTTCCTTGTTGGGCAGAACGAACTTCATGCATCCTGCACTGTTAATGCTCGTTAATGATCAGGAAGATCCAGCCCCACGGATGCTGTGCCGGTGATCATGAGGTTGCTGGTTCATATCCCATGGTCAGCAGAATGAGCAAGGCCCTGCTAAATGAATGGAAATAAATGCAGTAATATCAGCCTTAGCCTGCTGTTAAAACATCATGTTATTTTCATTTTAGTTAATTTTACCGACGCTGCAGACTGTCACTTTTATAGATGTGTTATTTCTTGGGTGCTATTAGAGTGTAACTGAGCAGAAAAAGGACAGCAGTGAAAATATTGAATTCCTCCTTGTTTTGAAGCTTGTTTTCTGCCATGATTCTCCTTTTCAAACTGTCGTTAGTAGATATATGTTCTTGATCAGGGCTTCTCGTCTCAGAAGATCATTTTGTTAAATAATGATGAAAGTGCTGAAGATAATCAGCCACAGTTTGACCTGAAACAAAGCGCATTTATGCAACATGCAAAAAAACATTTTAGATAGAGCAAACAGAAACAGACTGCTATAGTCTGAAGCACTTTCAAAAATGTTTTATAAAACCTCACAAAACAGACTGCTGTATTTTCAGGAATTTTTAAACGTATATATATTTTTAAACCTTGCCTATCAGACCAGGCATACTGCTGCACTCTCAAGAACCTTGAACCTTCCAGTCTCCTGTCTTCACCTTGACAGGAACTTGGCCCTGAAGGAGAATGCGGAGTACCTGATTCGGCTCTGTTTGAAGTCCTACCAGCTTCACCTGGGACTAGATCCAAATGTTTACAGTTGAATGGACTGGCACATCGCAATTAAAAACCCATGCATTACAGGCGCAGATCATCTCTCAGTGTCATGGTGAGCTGCCTGACAGACCCATGGGTCACGTGCTGCTTGAGTTACCAGAATACCATGCTCTTCATTATGCTGAACAGCCAGATCCTCACATTTCCACCTGAACACCATGTTGGGGGCTGGCGTTCAGCTTGGCTGGCCAAAGCTTCAGTCCCACAGGGTGCATAACTCTGCCATCCCTCTGACTCTTCTGCGTCACCCTGATCGTCTGCTTATCTCTCTTGACTTTTTACACCTGTCTTACTCGCAGTAGTATCCCTTGTACTCTTCCCCATCACAGTGCAGCCCGTAAGTATGGAGAAGGACTTCTACCTGGCGCCAGCTGTCCCTGAAGTCCACCGTCACACTGCTACCTACAATCACTTGCAAAGTGAGGCAGGCTCGGTGGTCACCTTGCATGATCACCCGGCATCTG
Source organism: Stomatorhinus walkeri (assembly GCA_026784285.1). Classification (NCBI taxonomy): domain Eukaryota; kingdom Metazoa; phylum Chordata; class Actinopteri; order Osteoglossiformes; family Mormyridae; genus Stomatorhinus; species Stomatorhinus walkeri. The sequence continues at coordinate 31,208,261 of JAODUD010000062.1, forward strand.
AAGCCCCATGTGGCGCCTTACTTGGCCTCAGACGGGTTGGGCGATAGCGGATGGTGGTGGCTGAGGCTCGGGGATGTCAGGTCTCTTCCGTAAGCAGGCGGACTGCTGCTTCACAGAGCTGCAGCTGCCCACGGGCCCGTGTGTCTCCGTCAATGTCCTCCAGATGATGCTCAGGTGCAGCTCAGCCTGCCTCTCTTACTGCTGCTTATACCTCGGCTTCTTCTGAGCAAACATGCCAAACATAGGTTTAGAAAAAGAATCTGGTGACGACGATGGTGCTTTCTTTGTCTGCGGAGGAGGAGGAGGAGGAAGATGTGCTGACTGTGTCCAGAGCGAGGCCAGCACCTCAGAGGCTCCTGCACGCCACGGAGGTGTGTCTAATTGACGTCTCCCTGCCAGCTACTGTTTCCATGCTGCCCGTCTCCTCACTCTAGGGCAGAGATGGGTGTGCAGCCTCCCACGATCCCCTCTGAAAAAATCTGAAGATAACACCACCGATAGCATTCTGTGACAAAACTGACAAACTATGGAGTTATCGTAATCCATACCATCCTTTTAAGGTGGTAGAGTCTGGAGAAGGCTGTTAAAGGCCACACCCACCTTTTAATTCCCAGTTGTGGTGTCACCCCCCCAGTCAAACCACACATTTGCACAGGGCTTTTCAAACATCTGAGGAGGGGCCCTGAAGTGATTTGTTGGGGGGTTGGCTGCAACAACACCGGTGCCCTGTACACCCCTACAGGGTGACTTGGAAAAGATATTCCGACAGCCACATGAATCGCATGGTCCTCCGAAGTGTCACTGAAGCCGTGAGGTGACAGGTACCCCAGTGAGGGCAGAGAGTTTGGCCCATGTGAGGGTGAGGGCCACTGAGCTGTAGAGCAGAAGTGAATCAGATGGAAGACCCAGCAGCAGGTCATGCAGCAAGCTGGATTAGACACGCCTGCCATGGGGTACATACAGGTAGAAAGACTGCAGGAGGGAAGCCCAGTGAAGAGTGCAGAGGAAGGACGCCGAAGGCTTTGTCCCAGTGAGGGAACTCTAGCGTGTTGAGGCTGAGCTTTCAAAACAAACTGACGCGAGTGTGTTGTGGGCTTGAAACAATGATCAGTTTTAGACTGCTGTGCTGGATTACCCCATCCACCGTGCCGGCTCCAATCGTTACTCCTACCTTGCTGCAGTGCTCGGCAGACAGACTTTATTTACTTACCAGACAGACTTTATCGACTCTGGGGAAACTGTGATCTCCTGTTCCACCATGAAATTCTCTGGCTTCCATGTTGTATCCCTCGTGGATCTCGCTGAAATTTTCTCTTCAGCAGGCATAACAAGTTACAGTAAGATTCTTCACTCCATTTGGTCCATAAATCGCAGTCTCCCAGTAAGTGCTGACCATAGCCTCAGTCATAGTGCACTTCTCCTCTGGTGAAGTGTCCAGAATACACATACCTCAGCTGGTCATTCGATTTTTGGTCTGTTACTAACAAAGCTCTGCTGCTTAGCCATTTCATTTCAGACTATCAGCTGCACTTATTATGCCTCACAGACACTTGGCAGCAACACGATGAATTTTTACATTTTAACCATGTCCTTCTGCTGAGGTCTGTTTACATCTGTAACGGTCCTTCCCCCGGGTGGGGCGTTGGGGGGTGTGAGAGAGGATGCAGCCTTGTGCTGATTTATCATAATGACACTAAGATCTCTCCTCTCTTTTGCTGATCAGTCCTCCTTTGAGCTTCCTGTTGTCAGACTCTGTGGACCTGTGATTGTCGCTTTATTATAGTGAATGTCTAAGAACTCTCATCCGCTCTAACTGCTCCGTGAGCAGCATCTCCCGGTATCACCCCAACGGGGGTTTCACCTTACACTTTGATACCTACTAAAAAGCTTTACCAAAGATACTAATGCAGTGTTAGATTGTTGTGATATGACTCAACATGTGAACTTCCAAACTTGTAACAAATTCTGTTGTCTCACCCTGCAGTTTAACTTCTGTTGATTTACCTATTTCTCATCATTAAATTATACTACTTGACTCATGGCTTCCACTCAGGAATTCAAAGCTTCAACAAACATTATGTGATTTTGTAATATTAAGCAGGTTCATCCAGAAAACTTGGTTAGTTTAAATAAGTCTTACCCTAGTCTCCCTTCCATGGCCTCACCAGCAAAAGTAGGGGAACATTATAATTCTTGCTTATCCTCTGGTATCGATATTCTGGCTCCTCTTAGAACACGGACTGTCTTACTGCCTTTCATTTCTCCCTGGTTTATAAGTGAACTCCATCAGCTCAAAGCTAATATTCTAACAGATAGAATATTTATTCAAAAAGGCTGGACTCATTGTACGCAATGAGACACATCTGTCCATTTACAAATCAGCTGGCTCCTCCAAACAGCCATACGCATGGCTGTGACTCAAACAGACAAGGTCAAGGGATTCAACTGTTTAACTGCACATTAGAACAACTAAGATATGATTTCAGTAGTTTTGAACTTGGTGTGATTGGTTGGTGCGAGTCCAGCCTTGAAGTGCTCCTGGAGAGAGGAATGGACCCTATGCAGGCGTAGCTAATAAAGTGAGTATATGATGGATGATTTCTATGTGTCTCAGGAGAGCGTGGCTGTCAGGAGCGGATTAACTTACCTGGAGGCCTCAGGCTGACATCAGCATGGACATTTAGATGCTGCCCATTTAACTAACGGCTCAGTTTTTGCTGAGGATAAGAGGGGCCCTCAAGTCTGCCCAGGGCCCCTGACGTCTGCCCAGGGCCACGACGACAGCCTAACATAGCTTGCACATTCATCCACCCTGATTGCTGTAGACTTTCCTATAGGAAGTAAATAATGAAAATGTGTGTGTGTGTAAACACGTTCCAGTCTCCACGCCGCCATGCCCGGTCACTCCCGGCTCCCGCCCTCTCGTGTACTCACACTAATGTCTTCCCGCAGTCGTAATAGCAAACCTCATCCAGATGAATGTCTGGGAGAGCAGCGTCCCAGCCTGACCTGCCCGCATCATCTGCAGGAGCCATTGCCCATTACTGTGTCTGAGGCCCTGTAATCCATTTTAAAAATGGCACTGTCTATTCCTCGCACGAAAAGTGCAATCCATCCCATAATTAAGGGCTTATTCGCAAGGAGCATGCCTGCAGGACCCAGCTGAAGTGAGACCGGCACTCGTTCTATCCCCCTCGCTTATAACCAGTGTTCCCAGTTCACTGTTGGTCCATCCTGCTTCATCCTGGGTCCCAACCCCGTTAGAGGAGCCTGCTCTATGAAATGAGGTCAATAAAGTTTATTCATTTGAAGTGCAAGGTCCATTTTCTTCTTCTGCTGCTGGCAAAGTCCTTCAGTAGCCCTGCCATTTTCCAGCCCCTGATGTTATGGTCATAACCCATGAAGAGCCAGCCTCCTTCAGAGGCTTATGAGCATGTTAAATATAAGGCATCCTGTATGCACCCATGGCATGAAGTCAGGGGCTTTTTTTGGTCTCCTAGCAGGGTCTCACTGAAGGTACAGCCAGGCTTTGCTGGAGCCAGTAGCAGCACTGAAGCTCCATGCCAGAGAGTCATCAATGCTCTACTGGCTTTCCCAGAACCTGTGTGGGACCCGCCTGATGGATCTGCTGCCTCCGAAAACAAATGGGCTGGAGGAGCAGAGAGCTTCACAGGAAGTTTACTTGGGTTAAAAATGGAGTCCTTGGATTTTACATATCTCAGCGTATCTGCGCTAGAGCAGAGACCTCACGATAACTGTATGGTAAATAACCACCGCCGCTATTGGGGTTGATGCTATGTGTGGGTAACATTTCTGGGAAAAAGGATACTTTTCAAGCATTTAATAGATGATGTGGATTCATTAACATACATTTGGAAGATGAGCAGATGTTTTGCTTGGGGTAGAAATGCAGATTAAAATGGAAATGAAAATATGAAGTGTGGGGTTGGTGGCTCTGCAGTGGTAAGCAAATGCTACGCTCATATTGTCATACTGGAACTGTGAGATTATGATTCATGGGTGGGTTTGCTGTTCGAGGCCACAATCAGAAAGTCCCCAGATGTCATTTCCCCCTCACTTTGCCATGAAACCAGCTAGCTGAGTGACCCCTAGATTTTTCTAAACGTAAATGAATAGCTAGCAAGTACAGGCAGCAGGGGGTATTCCAAAGTAGCTGAAGATAGCTGAAAAAGTCAGACTCAACTTAGCCTCATGTCGCTCCACTAAGACAGTTCAGCATTAACTAATCAAGGTTCATACAAGACAGACTTGCATAAACGAACTTGCACGAAAAGTGCGCACACCTGAGATATTTAAGAAGCCCAAATGAATGGATGAATGATGGATTGATCAAATGAGTCTGCAAGCATGTAAAATGAGAGCGTTGTTTTTTTTTGCGCTGCAGAACAAACGCTGCTGATGGAGCTGTATAAAAAATACAAAGGTGTAATTGCTAAGAAGGCAATACTGTGGCCATACAGTCAGGGAGTTGGCTTGCCAAAGAATTGCAGACAGACTAAATGCTTAAGTTATGTAAATGTTACAAATGCCTAGTACAGTAGCAGGGTGGTACAGTGGTTTGTGCTGTCGCCTTACACTGCAGAAGTTCCTGGTTTGATCCTCATAGGCAACGGGAGACTTTCTGGGTTGAGTTCTCTTGTCATTCTTACTGTATAATGTTATTCTTTATTATTTGGTCTCCATAAAATACTTTCATTCAGATCCATGTTGTTTATTACATGGAAAGAGTGTTGAAATTGTAGTGGAATTTCATCCAACGGAATGATCTTTTAGGAATAAATTCTTTGAGACAACGCTTAACTATGTGAGCCAGTTCACCTGGTCTGGAGCAGACTTGTTCACTCACCATGGTAGCTCAGCGGGGATTCATTTAAGACACATTGATGGAATGGAACTCCCACTTAAATGAGCCAGACTTGTTGAAATAAGTTAGAATTTCCCTTCATCCAGCTTTGTGGAACACCCTCTGATCACTCCACACCTCTTAATCATGCAATTCAGCTATTTCATTCAGACCAATTGCTACAGCATAAAGTAACACACCTAGCCATGCAGTTAGGTTTGTGAAAAAATGGAAATGAAAATATCAAGTGTGGGGTGGTCCTGTCATAAAATGCAATAAGTCCATTTGTGAATTTCGTCTCTGCTAGATATTTCACGGTCAACTGCATATGGTATTATTGCATACTCAAACTGTTTAGGAACAACGAAGTAGCAGACCATATGAAGTCAACAGATGCTGAGGGACTTAGTGTGTAAAAGTTGCCAACGCTCTGTGGACTCAACTGCAGTATTCCAAATTCCCTGTTGCATTAACCCCATACAAAAACTGTGTTCTGGGACCTTCATGGAATGGGCTTCCATGGCCGAGTAGTTACATGCAAGAAGAGTGGCAGCTGCTATGGTTACAAAGGAGGGTCTAACTACATATTGATGCTTATGGATGTAGAAATGGGGTGTCATAACAATTCATGGTGTAATGGCGAAGTGTCCCGATACTTTTGTGCATATAGTACAGCTATCTGGTTAGCAGAACAAACTGCTTCAGCATTTCCTATTTAAGGAGCTTGTTTTTTTAATGTGATGACTCTTTGTGGCCAACGGGGGGCGACGCTGAAATATGTGGTTTGAGTGGTGGTGAACTCTGCCACAGATATTACTGCACAATCTGCAGTGATGCACAAAGTTAACCATAAGCTGGCTTCAGTAACCACTAATCTGCTAACTCTGAGGTTTAATTCAACATCGCTAAACCTGTAAAGTGCTAAAAAAAAAAAAAAAAATCAGTCGAAGCTCATGAGAAATGATAACTTTTACTGTATGAATTTTGTTCAGTTCAGTTTTTGGCTCTGAAACACTAAAATATACCTAGTGCTGAAGTTTTAATATGTTGTCACTTAGACAGAGAGCTTTCCAAAAAGGAATAGCTCAAGATCAAATGATTACACAAAAAATTAACCACCTTGCTGCCCAACTCTTACTACTCCTGTTTTACACTTTGAGTATCAGTGAAGTACTGAGTCGCTGCCCTATGCAAACAGTGCCGTTTGAGTATCGCTGGGTGATTGGGGGGTGTAACGCAGTCACGGGAACAACCAGGCGGGGGTGCTGCTTGTTAAAGTTAGGATACCCTCCTCGGGTCATTTCTGCTTTAACGTGAAACGTGAGAGTGAGACTTTGAAACAAGGTCATGGCTACACTTCTTTCATTTTGCCACAATGTGACAAATACAAGAGAAATTGTTTTTGTTAATATTGTTTCGTTTCAGCTTCATCCCACCAAAATATTTATCTCCACCTCCTCCCATGCAAGCGTGTTTCCATCCTGTGACATTCCCATGGTGACTGTGGGATCCCCAGCGTTCCCACTGTTTCAGCGAGGTGCCAGTTACTGGTGGGCCTTGGGACCCTGCTCTGGGCTGATTAGCGGAGCTCCGTTTCCTCGAAATCTGGCTGACTGAGCGCGAGGAAGAGCTGGGTGATAAAATCGCGTGGCATGATAGTGTTTTGTTCCCACGCAGAAACGCTGGAGCTCAAGCAGCCTGGCAGGCTGAGTTAGCGCTAAAGGCACAGGTACAGTCAGTCTCCATTGCTGCAGCTCAGACAGCTCAGTAATCACGTCTTAAAGTCCCTGGAAGCCGTGGGAAATGTCAGCCTCATTATGAACACTTGTTAGGGTTAGCCTTGATAAAACAGCGCCTTCCCATGATGCTTTGCTGCAAGTCACCCTCCTTGCCTGCAGCTTCGACACAGAGTCTGTTCTGGTGTCCCCCCCTCTCCCCCCAAAATGTGTTTTGGTTTTGGTTACAGGAATTCCCTTACCCTGGGGCGTTATCTTAACTTTAATTTGATTAAGGTGTTAAGCTCTGCTCAAGATAAAGTACCTCTTATAGCAAAACAGAGCGGCTGTGTGGAATTAATGACAGGAATGTGTGTAAGGGGGCTCTCAGATGCTGCTTAATATGGTTCCTGAAGGGGCTGCCAAGCAAACTTATTTAAGTGTTTGTAGTGACTCTGCTGTCTCAGCGCGCCCAGGGAACTGGAAACAGAAGAAACGGAGGAAACATCTCCTCATAACGAGATGATCCAAGGCAGTGGAGATGCTGAATCTGGTGTTGCAGCAGGTCAATGAATTCTGCACTGACAAGCCGATTTGGGACCCAGCCACTCAGATGGCTGGTTTTGTGGCAGACTGAGGACAGTAATAATGTCAGTGCTGAATATTTCCCTACTGAGTGGGTCTCTTTCAACGTTTCACACAGCAGAAAGGAGAGAATCATGCTATATTCCATCCAATTTGTAAGGTAAACAGGCTCATTAATTATTAATGAGCCTTAATTATTATTATTGTTCCTTTTAATGTGTGTGTCAGTGTTATGTCATTTTAATGATATGCATAGCTAGGGCCTTACAGCTGCTCAGCAATGCCACATCAGCAGTGTCACAGCAACCGCATCACATCAGCCATATCACATCAACCCTGCTGCATTAGCTGCATCACAGCAACCGCATTACATAAGCCATATCACGTCAGCTCATCACAGCAAGTGCATCACAATGGCCATGTCACATCAGCTGTGTTACATCAGCTTCATCACAGCAACCACGTCATCTCAACTGCATCACATAAGCTGCGTCACAGCAACCACATCTCATATCCATCTTACGTCAGCCACGTCACATCAGCTCCATCACACTGGCCACATCATATCAGCCATGTTACATCAGCCACATCATGTCAGGTACGTCACAGTAACTGCTTCACATCGGCCAACTCACATCAGCCACATCACACTGGCCACATCATATCAGCCATGTTACATCAGCCACATCATGTCAGGTACGTCACAGTAACTGCTTCACA
>JAODUD010000062.1:31268391-31280538 GCA_026784285.1 Stomatorhinus walkeri
TCTCACGCTCCTCCATCACAAGCTCCTCCATCTCACGCTCCTCCATCACAAGCTCCTCCATCTCACGCTCCTCCATCACAAGCTCCTCCATCTCACGCTCCTCCATCTCACGCTCCTCCATCACAAGCTCCTCCATCTCAAGCTCCATCTTCTCCCCCTAAAATGAAGCATCAGCTTGTGTCATTTTTTTTTTTTTTAATTGGGCGTTAAAATTCTCGGGCAAATATTTCACCCAGTTAATAGTCACATTGTTAATATAAAAAGCCTATTAGTTTCCTTGGCATAAACAGGGAGGCTATTTCGGTCGCCGTTATTCCCAGCTGGAGAGGATAATCATGTTTTTCCACCATCCTTTAAAACATACATTTATTCATTACTGGTTTTTGTCTGGATAATTAACAGCGATGTGTAACCTGGGGTAATTAATCAGGTGGCTGTGCACAGAGGGCCCTGTCACGCTTGCGGGCCCGCCCACCTCACGTGAGGCGTCTCCGGATCTATTTCAGCCGCCGGCTGCGTGTCACAGCCAAGCGGGCTGGCTGCCAGCTCTGTTTACAGCAGAGGGTTTAAAAAACCAATCTTCATATATAAAAGGAGCAGCGCTGCCGTGTGATGGATCACTTTGCTGGCTGCAGACGGAAGGTGGGCTAGTGGCCAGCCCACGGCGTTCCACAGTCATGCTGCTACTGCTAGACCAGCATCTGGCGGTGAAGCAATGAGTCACTTTTAGGTTAAAGTAACCGCTTCCACTGGCATGTGAGTGTACGATTTAAACCTGCGGCTCTAAAGAAAATGAGCATTACAGCTGGATGTGTGCCTACCTGTATAGAAGCCACTTCCCGGAATGTACCACGTTCCGCTGGGACTTTGGGGGGGCTGGTGTAGCAGGACAGGCGTGCGTTTTTGGGTTAGGGTTAGAGGAGCGGTGTGAGAGAGAGAACATCCACCTCCTGAGTCATGTGGCAGCTTAAGTAAGGCTATCTAGATTGGATGGATGGATGGATGGATGGATAGATGGATGGATGGATGGATGGATGGAGCCTATGTTTGCTGACAAATTGTAGATAGCAGCCCCATAGTTACCAAAAAGTGGGCAAACATCAAGAGGCTGTTTGAAAATAAAACGTTCGGTCCATGCTGTGTTGGTGGTGGGATCCTGCAGGTGCTGATTCTCTTTGCTTTATTAATTACACTGACATTTCTGTAGCAAGTGCACCCTGAATAAACTGTGAGATACCATCTGATTACAAAAACACTTTATCAGTGCTACTCTCTTTTTCAATAGCTTTTTTGTCCATTTGATAATAATATTAGCATTTAAATGCCAAATTTAAACAAAGGCAATGCAGAAGGGGTTCCTGGAGTAATTAACGAAGTCATCTTGCAGCACCTCCGCAGCTGGGTCTTCACCCAGAATGATGTCATTACAAACGAACACTGGCCAAACTCAACTTTACTGCAGTCCTGTGCTGACATTGGCTGGGTTTACATTTCACGGATGCTTTTCTGCAAAAATTAGGACGTACAATTGAGACAACACACTCGGCATAGTTCCTGTTGTCGGGTCTGAATGCGAGTGCATAATTAGTGGTGGGATTGAGGTAAAGCTGAGCCTCACACATGCTAGGCTGTATATGTAAATCTGACCAAAGGACAGCTTTACACAGACAGCCAGCTTATAGACCACCATCCACTCACAGGAGCAAAAGCTGAGCTGCTGTAGGACACAGTGTCTCATCTTCACCAAACAGGCTTTAATCACATCTTACTTTTTATTTATATATTTATCACCTGCTTTTATCCAGTGCTTTGCCATTGTTTTTGCGGTCAGACTGTCTCTGGAACATTTGAGGGTTAAGGGCCTCGCTCAGGGGCCCAACAGTAACACCACTCTGGCAACCCTGGGATTTAAACTAGCAACATTTTGATCATAGATACTATGTCTGAGCCATACAGCACCCACATTTACTGCCCTGGCGTGGAGCAGTGAGGCAGAATGGTGTGGATTTCTGGCACTGAGCAGGCTGTGAGACTCACTGAGACAGCCATTTATCAGATGATTGTTAAAAACACAACTGACAGAAAGAGAGAGGGCCAATCAGGAGGAAGAAACACAGTAGGAAGGCAGCCAATGTCACTAAGTCACATTTTCACTGGCTCAACAGTGACATCACTCCAGTCTGACCCTGGCATATGAACCGATGACCTTCTGATCGCAAGATCAGCAGCCTAACCCACTGAGCCACACAACACTCCTGCGAAGGTACTGCGCTGTGAGTGTGACACACAACATGACTGTGAACTTCTTTCAAAATGAAATTCGCCTTTCAGGCCAGAACATCTGTTCACCCTATCAGAGGCCACAGTAGGACTGGCTGCTGCCTGTGGCACAGGACCAGGGCTCCGAACCCATGTCAGCCTCATGCATCACGCCAGGGCCACGAACCCAGGTCAGCCTCGTACATAAGGACAGGGCCCGAACCCATGTCAGCCTCGTACATAAGGCCAGGGTCCCGAACCCATGTCAGCCTCGTACGCAAGGCCAGGGTCATGAACCCATGTCAGCCTCGTACGCAAGGCCAGGACCCCAAACCCATGTCAGCCTTGTACGCAAGGCCAGGGCCACGAACCCATGTCAGCCTCGTACTCATTGCCAGGGCCACGAACCCAGGTCAGCCTTGTACAAAAGGCCAGGGCCCTGAACCCAGATCAGCCTCCTACACAAGGCCAGGGCCACGAACCCCGGTCAGCCTCGTACAAAAGGCCAGGACCTTGAACCCAGGTCAGCCTCGTACCCAAGGCTAGGGCCCAGAGCCCAGGTCAGCCTCGTACCAAAGGCCAGGTTGCCGAACCCAGGTCAGCCTGGTACTCGTTACATAAGTGAAAGGCACACTGGGAACCCAATAACCTGCACATCATAAGAAGGAACATGAGGCTCACAGACAAGAGCTGTTATGTTTTGCTTTGCATCCTTGAATCTGCTCACAGAACATGCATAATACAGTAATGACTAATTTCACGGTATGTGTGATTTCCAATAGCTGTGGTGAGACGGCAGCACCCTGACCTCACAGTCTCAGCAGAGAAGCTGTGGAGGATGTCCCCTGACTTTCAGAGGGACACGCATGGACACTGTGCTGTAAACAGAGCATGACGTGTCCTATCGACAGCTTTCTGTTTAACCAAATGACTCACAGACACCTAATAGCCAATAAGTTACACTTCAAATTTAGCAGAAAATGTAGCTTTCCTGTGGACGGCTCATTACATGTAACACACAAGTCTGATTTCTGGATCTTTCCAGACATACATGTACAGATACTGAACTTCAGACAGTTTAAAAACAAAGTCAAGGTGCAGTACGAAACTACAAATCTTGGACTGATTTGGGTTAGTTAAACCATAGGGGTTGATTATTCATGAAATGCAGTGATTATTGGTCATTTTATATGCCATGTGTATGAGTGTATAATCTTTGGTGGGGAGCTCTCCTGTGTGTGTAAAGGAATGTATAAGAAATGTACGTGTGCTTCAGAGGGTTAAGATGCTGTGTCTGTCATCGCAATGTTGCTGGTCCAAATCCCATATCCAGCTGAATGATTTCACCATTGAGTTCCTGAGCGAAGTGCTTTGTGTAAAAGTCACTATGAAATAAATCATAGGTGGTTATTTTAAGATTTTTTTCTTGTGGCAAGGTGTTTGAAGAGTAATTTTTGTTATTGGGAAAACATGCAGCATGGTGGCCATTTCTGCATCTCAGAAGAGAGCCAAGCTAACCCTGCTGGAGAGAGGGCAGTCGAGGCTCGGCCGGCCCTTACGTAACCCGCCACTGCTGGCTGCCTTCCAAACTGACTGCGCAAGCCTGACAGAGCAGAGCAGAGCAAGGAGGATACGGGCCGCCCAATCACTGAGCAGCCAGGATACCCCACAGGTGCTGCTTCATTTCATATTTACTCATTGTGCAGCTGATAAATTCTTATGACCAGAACACCTGACCCTCATCGAGGTGATGATGGCCACCCTGGACACATAGGTCCCTCACGGTTTGGGCTCATGTCCGGCAGGTCTCGCCTCCCTGTAGCTGGTCCAGGTCCCTCAGAAGAGCCAGGCCAAAGCCAGCCTGACTTTCCTGCTCCTGGGCATTTGTGTTCCCAAGGAGTCGCACAGCAGACCATGAGAGAGCACTATAGCACTAACCACTGACCCGGTGTGACAGACCGTGGTGATCACACGCATGACCACCCACAGAGATCAATACCATCGTGACATCAATACAGCTTCTGATTTACACAAAGTACTAGGAACTGTCTATTTAATTACCCTGACAAAGATTTGCAGCTCCAACGGGGATGGATGTCTTTTTAATTAGGTTAATTGGTGAATTTTACTTTAATCACTTTGCACTAATAAAGTACAACGTAAGCATGTTTATATGTTTCTAATTGAGGCCTGAAATACCAACCAGACTATCTGCAGGACACATCATGCCTTTATCGTACTGCGAAGGAACTGTTATCCTGACAGAGGCCCTGCAGCTCCTGTAGCATCTGGTCGGATTAGGTTTGTATCCCATCCTCTTCGTACTCTGTCCTTGCGGGGGGGCATTACCACTCACTGATGTTAAGACTCTGTTACAGTAGACTTTATTTCTTTATAAAAGGGCTGTATACACTTTAATGTTTTGTTTCATTTAGCAGAGTTCATGAGAAATCAATACGAGCTCTGATCTGCATGATAACAGTATACTTCATTAAATCAGTTTCACTTTCTGCACCTAATGAAGCAGCTTTCAGAGTCAGACACCATTCATTCAGAGCCCGCGGGAGATAGGTGACTTCCTTTTCTTCTTTGTTTAGGCAATGCCCCTTTGATTAAGTTCATTAGACATTCAGCTCAATCTCTAGCACCTTTGCATAGTGAAATGTGGTCGGTTCACACTTTTCAGGCAGGCGGTGACTCCTCATGGTGGTGGTGAGAGTGTCATGACTCTAAAATGGGGTGTGGAGTCAGGCTTTGCCTTCAGTACATCACTGGCTGCCTCATCCATCTGACTGGATGCCTTGAATGGGATGTGCATAATACACATTTACATTATTTGGCATTTTTATCCAAAGCAAAGGACAGGTTTTATGGGAGAACAGGGTCAGACAGTCCTGGGAGTGATGGAGGTTAGGAGTCCTGCTCAGGGGCCTAACAGTGACATCACTCTGCTGACCCTGGGATGTGAACCACCAGCTTTATGATCACGGGCAGAGCACCCCCCTCCCCTACCACTGCAGGGTTCTCCTGCACAGTACAGTATTAATGTGAGACCCTGGGTGCAATCATTTCTCCGGTTAAATGATGCATTCAGTATTGACCTGACAGTTACGAGGGGGTAACGATTAACAAGGTCTGGACACCTCAACAGCCCCACTTTGTGGGAAACGGCACCGTCATCAAATAGATGTTCAGTCATGACCACCTGACAATCCATCAATCTAAACGCAGCACACTGAGCAGTAAAAGCAGCTTATCTCCCATTTGAATGCCTCAAAGAGCACCTTAATCAGACCTCACTATGCTTGCATATGACCTTTAACCCTCATCTGCATGCCTTAAGCACATTAACTTTTCCCAGCTTCACAGATCTGGGAGACGGTCCCTCCGGAAGCTTCCTGGCTGAACCTCCTGTAGGGAGCATAGAGAGAGTGAATTCCCGGCATGCTGTGACTTTCAACAGGACATAAGGCAGGAGCTGGATGTGGGAGGCAGTTGGACACGTCAGCATGTAAATGATGCATTAGAGCAGTGCAGGTGGCCAGGTGGGTCTGTGCAGGCTGCGTTTGGGCAGCGCTGAAGCAGCTCCTGCACATGTCAGGGAAATGGCAGCTCAGCTTAGGCACCAACAGGCTATGCTTGTTCCCATGCCTGGGCTCAGCACTGCACAAAGGAGAACCTGAACGCATCACAGTGACATTCCAATGTCCTAATGGCATCCCGCAGAAAACCTGAACACGTTACAGAGATGTCCTAGTGGCATCGCAAAGGGAACCTGAACGTGCTATAGAGACATCGCAATGGTATCCCAACAAGAACCGGATCATGACACAGAGATGTCTTAATGGTAACCCAAAAGGAATCTGAATGCCCCCCCGGAAATGTCCTAATGGTACCCCGAAGAGAATCAGAATGCACCACAGGGACATCCTAATGGCATCGTCAAGAGAATCTGAACGTGACACAGAGACATTCCAGTGGCATCCGAAAGAGAACCTCAACATGCCGGTCCCAAGCAGCGTTTGGCTGTCCTGCTGCTCTTAGTCCGTATGAACAAACAGCCATAAAATTAACAAGTGCCCATGCTGACCCCTGTGCATTGCCAAAAGCACCTACAATGGGTATGTGAGTGTCAGAACTGGACCATGGAACAATGAAAGGTAGCGTCCAGGCCTGATAAGTCACATTTTCTATTACATCATGTCAATGCCTGAGTGCGTGTGTGTCATTTAACCTGGGGAAGAGATGACACCAGGATGCTCTATGGGAAGAAGGCAAGCCAGCAGAGACAGTGTGATGCTCCTCGAAATGTTCTGCTGGGAAACCATGGCTCCTGGCATTCATGTGGATGTTACTTTGTGATATACCACCTACCTAAACATTTCTGCAGACCAAGTTCTCCCTTCATGGCAACGGTATTCCCAGATGGCAGTGGCCTCTTTCAGCAGGATAATGCGCCCTGCCACACCGTTCAACAATAGTTTAAGCAGCATGAAAAACAGTAGATTTGGCTTCCAAGTTCCCCAGATCTCAATACGATTAAGCATCTGTGGGATGTGCTGGACAAACATATCTGATTCATTACAGGACTTAAAGGATCTGCTGCTATCGTCTTGGTGTCAGATACCACAGGACACTGTGGAGTCCATGCCTCAATGGGTCAGAGCCGTACTGGCAGCACAAGGGGGAGATACACAAGGTAGTATTAATGTTATGGCTGATTGGTGTATAATCAATGAAATGACTCAGGGGAGAAGGGCTGGCTTACAGCCAAGCGGCGTACAGTTATGGTTAAACACATAGCTGGGCAGGGTGTCATATAAGCCAATACAATCATCAGGTCATTAATTCTTCAGATGTACAGATGTGCCCCAGAGCAGAGATTATTGGGATCTCCTGTGAAATTTCAGGGCTATTATCACATTAGCACAAAGCAACTATTACTTACCCAATAACTCAAGAACTAAATTACATACCTACAAATGTCAGCCAAGTGCAGCTTTTTTCTTTGAAATATGAGAATGGCAGCTGTCCCACACAAAGTGGCCATTTCTGCACTTTAGGATCCATCCCCTGGGCTGCAGAGTGTCTCCCTGGGCCAGCGAGGGTCCACAGCAGACAGCGTGGTGCTGCCCCCCATCTGCCAGCCAGCCACATGGCAGACATCACCTCCCACCCGTCTTTAACGGGGGAACAGTTTTTAGCCTTGTCAACAAAGAGTGAAACATGCATTTATGTTTTAATATTTTATATGCACAGAAAACTGGGTTTTCATAATTAATGGCTGAGTGGAATTTATTTGCCGTCTGGCGATTGGAGCGGATACCCCGCTCCTGGCAGGACCCGCTGCCCCCGGCCGAGAGGCCTCAGTGCCACTTTGGCTGAGTGACTCAGCTGCTCTGAATTGAATCTTTGGCTGCAGGGCAACATTTTGTTCGCTTCAGACGATAAGATCTTCAGAGGTATACATACTCACTGCTTGCATAAACACTGCATGGTGAAATGTGGGCCATGCAGGGCTGTGGGGGCATGATTCCATCAAATCACAACTGTCCAACAAAGCATTTACCATCTGTTATAACTCCTTTAGGTTGTAGGCCATAAATGCAAAAACACTGTTTCTTTATTTTACATACAGTATGGGAAGAGAAGCTAACAAACATAAAGAATCATACTCCTTACCCTTCTAACTAAGAGGCAAAGAGGAAAGAAAATACAAATAAAACTACAAATACAGCCAAGAACAAAAGTCCAAAGATTCTACAAAGCAGCAAGAGAAAATTAACCAAAAGCCAAAGTTAACATCAAAACTGAGAAAAGAGACAACCAAATTCTCCAACTTAACCCAAACAAAACCTCTGTGCTCTGTCTTCCTGGTCTCTTTTCCTTTACAGCGGTGTCCAGTCACTTTAATGAGGGAAACAAGGCGTCCGTCAAATGCGAAAATCAGAAGCTTCTTCAAAAGCGACTGGCTCATATGACGAGAAAGTCTGCTGACACCAGATCCAAGTGCTATAACATCATACCTTCTCACATACACTCACTACAGAAGACTTCATCTACAGCAAGTAAATATTAGTAGCCAGCACAATTACCATAATGCTGTTTGAAAGTAACAAAATCAGTAAAATAATGAGGGTGAAGACTCCATTGGCTACTGGAATAAAGGTAAGATGTTTGGAAGCATCTTCCATAAGCACTTCCCAGTGCAGGACACTGAGCCATTTCACCATCCGGAGACGCCTCTGCTTCTTAAATGCTGCTTGGGTTAAGTACAGTGTCAGACGTAAGGGGTCCAGTGAGTGGTGTCACTGCTTAACTCCTGCCAAACTGAGTCATGGCACTTACATCCAAAGTGATGCAAGTTTCTGAGAAAGCTGGGGCAGCCGATCCCTGGAGCAGTTTGGAGTTAAAGGGCAAGGAGAATATAAAGCACTTTGAGACAATGTAATGTTGTGAAAATCCACAAATAAAATTGAATTGAAAATTGAATTAAGGGCCTTGCTCAGGGGCCCAATAGTGACATCACTCTGCCGACCCTGGGATTTGAATCAGCGACCTTCTTATTTGTACTGATTGAATGAATTAATGTAAACACAGTAACGAGGGCGGCACACCGACAGCACTCTGGGGCGGGAGCACTTTAAGGTCATATGCTAAGTAACAGCTCTGTTCCTCACACCCTTCTCAGGAACCTCCCAGTAAATATTTCTTCCTTGGACTGACACTGCTCCACATACCTGATGGAGAAATATCACCGAGCGTATTTCCAGAAAAGTTTCCAACTTTCAATGAGTCACATGCTAACAGTAATTTCAATTGATGAACTCTGCTTTCATAATGATGCTTATAATGATTCAAACAAAGACCTGGAGGCCAGCCTCCTCTTTCATGAATATGCAATTAAAACAAAATGAATCAACTTCTTCCTAATTAACCGCACATTCATTTAGTGGCCATGCAGTTACCATGGTGAAATCAATGTAGCAGTTGTACATTTCAGATCTTTGACTCTGCTCGAGAGATGTTCACGTCAAGTACTGCCTTTTCAGGCCTTCGGAAAGTGCTTCTCTTGTGGATGGCTAGAATTCATCATGGTAAAAAGGATTAAAAGGGAAATGAGTGGAAAACAATGCAATGGTGGGTCCGCTGCAGGAATTGGCTTAGCACAGTGAGCCTGTGCTTCTGCCCGGGGCGTGATGCCCATTTAATTCATTTACTATGGAACAGGCAGTGTGGCCAAACAGCAGAGCAAGGTCTCTGTGGGTTATTGAGGAGTGACTGGCACACAGCTAAGAGGAGGTACGCGTATGTCCACGTGAGTCATTCCCATCTCCACGAACAAACAAGCTGATTCAGGGTTTCGGCCTCTCGGAAGTGCCCACGAGGCAGGAGGAAATGACAGCGCTTGGCCTGGGGGCAGGCAGTTCCTCGGGATGATGGATGGATAGCCCTCAGAGCAGGCGGCCTTCAGATAGAGGGCCATGGCTTATTGGATACTGACCCCTGACAGGGGACACCGAGAGCACACAGGCGGCTGGCCTGCCGACCTTAAGATGGGTTAGCAGGGGGCTGACAAAACAACTGGACACTACAGTGTGGAGAAATCAGTGAGGGGTGGGAGGCTGACAAACCGGTGGTGAGGGTAATCAAACTGGACCCTCTTAGATGATGCTGGTAGATTTGAAGCCATAAAAATCTCTCTGAAATTTTGCAAATGAGATGGAGCTTTATTCAGGTGTCACATATCCCATCATGCTTCAGTTCTAATGCAGACACACACAAGGTGAGAGTGAAGCCTGGGGCCTGCACACAGGGTTAAGAGCCTTATTGAAGAACCCAGTGGGGATGGGGCTATTCTGATGAGCATGGGATTGGAGCCGATGACCTTCTGGTCCCAGGCGCATAGACTTAAGGTGCTCAAAGAGCAACACAGCGCCACCCCCCCTCCCCCCAGCAGGGACACAGGGGGACACATTTTCAAATCAGTTTGTGCACCAGCCACTTGTCACACAAACCTTGTTATGACACAATGCCATTCATTAACAAGAAAAGGGGAATAAAAGCAGAATTTAATTTCATTGGCTCTATTGCATTGGCTCCCCATATACACCAAGTGCTCTCAGCTAATGACGGCCCTCATCGGGAAGCGACCCCGCAAACAACACATGCGGCCCCATGAGAAGGACCGCCTTTTGTCCTTTGTCAGCCTGTCTGGAGGAGGTCTCCCCTCACCAGCCGCCGCACTAAGAATAGCCTCCGCGGCAAAATGCCACACAGATCAGGTAATAAAGAGAGCAGAGACATTTGCTGTTAGAGCCACCCCCAGCCATGGATCATGATGCTAAGCTCCTCTAGTCCCCCCCCCCTCCCCCCAGGATGGCTGTGGGGGTTCACAGAGACAGAAAGGGGCCCCAGTGGTCTTTCTGCATTTGAGAATAAGACTGATGATGGAGAAGATATGACCATCCACGTCTACATCTGTTTGTGGACAGCGTGTGCTGACAGTGAAATGGGCAGGAGGAGGACGGCACTCACCATGTAAGGTAGACGGCTCCTCTAAGCCTGGTCCAGAGAGAGCAGGTCAGTCAGGACTGCAGGCTTACACAGACAGAAGCTAGGGAGTGCTATAGAACCCAGAGAGAAGGGCTAGGGTTTGGATCAGACAGTAGGGTTAGGGTGAGGCCAGATGGGAGACCTCATTGTTGGAATCAAGTCTTCCCCCCAATTTCTCTGAAGATACTAGCCAGTTAGAAGGTAAGATGACCTCCGGATGTCAGGTGTAGGAAATTATTCTGGCCCCCTGTGAAAGATTAGGTGCTAAGCCCGGCTTACTCAGGCTCCAAGCAGCGGGCACTCAGCTCCTACCATGGTCACTTCATGGTACATACTTTGGTGAACCACGGTAAAACGTGTTAACTACCTGTGTGCCATTTTTCAGGTCTGTACATTGCAAACAAACCCACCACATGCTTTGGTCGCATGTAGCTGTGAACATCATGCAGGTATTTCTAAGAGAAAGGCATCATGCAGGTATCGCTAAGAGAAAGGCATCGTGCAGGTATTGCTAAGAGAAAGGCATCATGCAGGTATTGCTAAGAGAAAGGCATCATGCAGGTATTGCTAAGAGAAAGGCATCATGCAGGTATTGCTAAGAAAAAGGCTAAACTTTGTGTAAACAGCCAGCGAGAGCTGGTCACGTTATGTCTCACAGGTGCTGCCTTTGACAATGTCAGGTCTGTGTTAATTCCATAAGCTACGTGACCAGAATGGCGTTGCTGGTATTACATTGCGATCCGGGTGGTGAGTGCGATTACATACGGCTCATTATGTATGGATAAATAAAGGCTTTGTGACAACAATGGGAGGCATGGAGCAGGGATCCCGGAGACTAGCTTCGACATACCAAATGTCGCACAGAATTGTCATGGTCACGCTCGCCCTCGCCACAAGGGGGCAGGCTGGCCGGCACGTCTAAAGTGGGTGTCGTTATGGTATTTTGCCATAGACCACTGTGCAGAACAAAAACTGCTTCACTGAAATGGCACTTCAGACAAACCTTCAAGAAACTAACATTTGACTGAGAACACCTGTGATTCGGTCCAAGCCCACTGGAGGTACCCCATAGTGCCATAACATCAGACTGAGCAGATCGATTCCAGCAAATGAGTCATCCTCTCCAATAGTCACCTCCTGCAAGGACATTTCGACAAACGCAGCTGTTTAGCATTTTAAAAGTTATGTCAGCTCACGGGAAGGCATTCAGTCGCCGTCTGCATGATCAACTTTCCTGCCACTTTACTCGACGATCGCATTTGAGGTAATTCATCACACCCGCAGGCATTAAATATTTAACCTTTTTTTTGGGGGGGGGGGGGGGAAAATTAA
>JAODUD010000062.1:31311375-31322458 GCA_026784285.1 Stomatorhinus walkeri
ATGCAGTTAAAAATAAATATCTGCAGTATTGCGAAAAAAGTGACGGCAGGGCATGCCAGCGGCACGCTGAAGTTCATCTCGTAAACGTCTCACTTCAGCTGGCAATGCACGAGGGCTGCTTCTCCTTTTAAAGAGGAGCCCTGCGAAAAGGTGATACGGCGCTAACGGCTGCCAGCCGTGATTGCAGCACAGGGAGCTTCTGCTTTCTCCACTAAGTGCATTGAACGCGAGACGCCAGCCCTGAGAGCCATTTGACCCTCTCTATAAAAGCTAACGGGCATCAATTTGCAAGCTCTTGCTGGCTGGTTAAATAGGACAAGAGGAAAGACGTTCTGCTGGGAGCTGCTTCTGGGCAGCGTTACCGGGAAGGATATGGTGTCATCATGTGTGCTGGAGCAGCTTCTGGCACATTTCTGGCCAGCCAAGGGTCCTGACGGCGCCAATCAACCCTCGCCCGGGAACAGCAGGCGCAGGAAGTATGAAGCCCCTGGCCAATTAAGCCGTGGTACTCCAGCAATGGGGGCCACTCTGGGAGCCCACTGAAGAGCAGCGGCGGCCTGCCAGGCAGGGCCTTGGGGTCCGAACATCTCCACACGGTAGAACAATAATTAGCACATGGAAAACACCTGAACCTCAAAAATGTATGCTGACCTTAATTAAATAATTATTTCTAGAAGCCAGTCAGAGCCGAGTTTGAGGGTCAGGAATTGTTAAAGGAATGTCAAAACAAGCAAGCTGATGACGCTGAAATGTTTTCTTAGTTATTATTTCCATAAAATCACTAAAAATGAGTGTTATGATGTGAATGTTAGGGATGCTAATGCAGCGTGGCTGCTGCAGCACTCCCCTGCCGCCCAGGGCCCAGCCAGGGATGATGCAGGAATCCTGAGTGAAGGTTGGCCCCACTGATCTTAGTATTGATGCCAGTGTCACCCGAGAAACAGTGTCTAGGTGACAAACTGGCACCCCGGAAGACGCTTAGCATTCTGACAGCCCAGCGACCCAGGGCTCTGTGGGAGCATGCGGCGACCTCAAAGTGGGAGAACCGGCCATTTTAACTCTATCCTGACTGTATCCCAGTGACAAAGATCAGCTGCTACTTAACCGAGCTTAACCCCAAACAGTGTGCTGCCCGAGTGTGAAATGGCAGACGGTGAAGTCGTTGCTTCACTCATCCTTCCAGCTGCGTATACACAGTACCCGCTTCATTACCACCCCTCTGACATTTTTCAGCACATTTGTCCCATCCTTCTTTTTTCCTTGAGCTCAGGTCCACTCCCCCCCCCATAAACCGGCACCACGCGACTGTAAAATAACCCATTTTATGAATGTCATCTCTGCTCCTCTGAATGATTCCGCTGTAAATCAGCTCTGAGGAAAAACACACAGATGGACGAAGCGTATTAAGGGGGTGGTCATTAAATCGCGGGTGTCTTTGGACAGTTACGGCTCTCTGGATGCAACTGTGCCATGAACCTTCCTTGCTGGGATTGCCGGTTTTCCAGGCCCGACTTTCTCTGATAGTCCCACAGGAAGCACGTTTTACAGGAAGTGGCTTAATGACTCTGGCAGCGTGGCACTTTCATAAAACCCTTCGTCCGCATAGCCTGGGTGATAGAGAAAAGGGTTTCCTTATATCAGACCATCCTGAAGGATTTTACTCTGTATCACTGTCATCTTATAGTAATGCAAATACAGCTGGAGAGGAGCACCCTCTGTTCCTTTTCCAATGGCAGAATTTTCCAGAATAAGCAGTTTTCTTGCAGAGGGATTTTGCTGAATCTTACCATCTCTAACCGACAAAACAAAGTTTTGTGTTTGAACTTAAAAGGGAGGAACCTGCAAAGTGTGATTAAGGCCGAACTGTCTGAGACGCTGAGCTGCGGAGAGTCACTCAAAGAAAAGCCGAATGAAAGGAGAGCGAGCAGGGCTGGAGGAGGTGGGAAAAATCCCTCTCGTTAGTGTTTCCGGAATCTCCCCTTGATTCAGACGTTTACCTCGAGTGTGCGGACAGACTGGAGAGTGACAAGTGGCTCTCTGCCGTAGATAACCGTGACACAGGACCGTCACGCATTTATCACTTTTAAATGAATCGTTGATCTAAAAGAAGCTGCCAGAAAGGTGATAGCAGCAGGGTCTCTGTACACGCGAGGAACAAACAGCAGCAGTAAGATCATATGCGACTTTTCCTCTGGAATTCCTGCATACAGCGGCCCTCCTTTCCATTCTTATTTAAGACGTGATTTCGGGTTTCACAGCTGGGAGCGGAGAGCGGGAATCGAGGCTGAATGGCGAACTACAGGCGCGGCGCGTGCAAAACCAAACATCTCAATGACTTTGATTCGAGCCCCGAAAGCCAAAAGCAGCAACACTGTGAAGATGCTTGTGTGTGAAAGTCACACCCCCTCTGACATTCAATTTAGTGCTTCTTTGAGAAGCCACAAGGGCGGCTTTGTGGCCGGGCAGACAGGAAACGCAGCCAGAGGATTACATTCAGGCTCTGACTGAGCCAGAGTCAGCTGTGGATGTCTGTGCGTAGGGGGAGAAACAAGCCCAACTGTGTTTACGCACTGCGGGCCACGGAGCGGGAGGGAGCACAACCCGGAGCCTGCGAGCGTGGGGGCTGGGCGGGCCACACAGATGCGGGCTCCATGGCTGGTCAGAGGCAGGCATGTCTGTAGGCTTACGCGTGGAGCCAAGTAGAGGTATGTAGCGAGCGATACGAAGTGAGGATGACTGCAATGCACCTACAGCTGTGAGTCAGGTAGAGCCCCAGGGGGTGGTGGTGGTGGGGGGGGGCCAGATCGATGGCAGCGGGGAGGAGAAGTACCGCGCATCCTGCGACTCAGCAAAGAGAGGCGGCTGTTTCAGCTCCCTGCACGCGAATACAGTGTGGACTGCTTTCAGCGCTCATCAAACTGTGGGCACAGGTTCGAGGGCAGGGAAAAATAACAGACAGCATGTGTGACAAAAGGCACGATTGAAAAGGCAGTCCTGGCGGGACCCAGAAGGACCTCATCTGGGGCAGTGCACTGAATATCAAGCTATTCATAAATACAGAGAACAAGCCATGGTAACTTTTCATTCTGATTCAGAAGTAATATTATTATTATTATTGTTATTATTAATAATAATAATGTAATACATTTATATAGCACCTTTCCAGAGTTTAAGGTTGCTTTATGTAATTTAACAAACCAAGAAAATGTATTTTAAATTAAACAAAATGAGATAAATAAATTTAAAGCAAATATTACAGACATTATGACAAAGACAATGGGGAAAGAGACAGGGAGCCAGTGAAGGGAACACAGAGCAGGAGGTAGATGAGCAGTGTGTTTAGTGTGAATCAAAACTCCAGTGGCAGAATTTTGGATAGTCTTTTGAGAAGGAGATCTACAAAGAGCATTACAGTCATCAAGATATCAGGTTATAAAGGTGTGGATCTAAGCTTCTGCAACTCTGGAGGTAAGCAGCGGGTGAACACAAGTTATAGTACTCAGGTGTTGAAATGCAGACTTGAGTAGAGAATTTACATGATTTAAAAAATTTAGAAAAGAATCAAAAATGACAACTGAGTTACAAACAAATGAAGAGGACTTTATAGCCATGCTTCAAGCAGAAACGGCACATTCATGACGAAATGTGATCAAATCTCTGTTTGACACATACACAGCCGACCCAGTAAGTGAAACACAAATGAGGTGTTGATGGGGAGAATGTTCCGGACCAGAAGGATTTACTTGTCCTGTAACTCGCTGGACAGGGTTTGCTGGTTACATATTATTCAGTGGTTTACCCCAAGGGCTTTGTTTTATACAACTCCATTAGTTTCTGGAAAATAGCAATATATAGAGTTGGATATGGAAACATCCCTGGGTTATGGATTATATAGACTATTGTAGTCAATGGATGATGGAGCAAATGTACTGACTGTAATAACTATCAACTTAAACACAATATGACATGGATCCTGCACATCGATAATGCAACAGACAGTATGTAAGGCATCAGAACTCAATAAGGACACACAGCACAGTTACTCTCAGTACAGAGGTTGCAGCAACTCATCTGTGACCTCTCACGGCTACGTGGACATCTGTCACACCGGGGTCTAGCTACTCGGTCTCGAGCCAGGGGCAAATGAAATCTCAAACTAAGATTCAGGAGTCTGATTTAGGGGGAGCTCCATGTGGCCTGAGGGTTCATGACGTTCTCCAGTTTCCTTGGAGACTGCAGGGAAATGGAGGGGAAATAAAACCAGAAATGATTCATGAGCCAAAAAGTTTGAAATAAAGCACTAACAGCGCCATCTGTAGGAAGGGAGGACGAAACCCTGCCGGGTCTCTCTGAAAGCAAGGGGAGCTGCTTGGGTAGGCAGTGAGAGCAGGACGGAGCCCCAGGTGAGAAGGTGACCCCCCAGGACAGATGGAGTGACTGCTAGCACAGGAGGCACTGTCTATATCATGACTTTGACACTGGCCTGACATGGGGCCATCAGGACCCTGCGCACGTCTCCTGGCTGGACTCGCCTTTCTCTTTCTTCGTCCTCAGTTTCAGCCTTCACAGAATATTTAAACACATGACAATGCGGGTGTCGGAGACAGATAGAGGCTGGCGGGTTATTTACCCGCCACCCGGCTCGGGTCCAGGGGGCAGAGACTGATTAGCTGTTTGACAGGCCAGCAAAGTGGCGTGACGGCGGGGTGAGAAACAGACACCGAACCGGTGACCCCACAACGGGCAGCAGCATAGCGGGTGCAGAGCCACACTGATTGGATATTTCATTCTGTCAGAGCCAAGCCACTCTCATCAAGTCCCATAATGCAACACCAGGAAATACCTTTCAGCACCTGCTCAGGGCTGGTTAGGTGGTGGTGAACACTACTGCTTATGGCCACATTTCCATTACTGCAGTTTTTTTTAGACATTCCCCAATTAAAGAGTCACACTGTTAATCACCAGGTACGGGAAGTTAGACGGACTGTTGGCTTTTGTTTTTCCATCACCATAACATGACATGCATACTATTTCACAAGAAATGCCTTTAAAATAGTTATTTGGAAAGATCTGGGTCACTAATTTGGGCTAAATTAAAAGACATAAAATACAACGATGCAGTAACGGCTTTAGAAAGTCATAATCTGATATCACAGGACAGTCAATGAAATGAGAATGTGCAGAGAGATCCCGCGGGCATCTGTTTTTAATCTTCCATTTTCTGGCGCTGCCAATCGGGAAAGGCCGCAGTCTGGCTTGTGCAGCAGCATCGAGAGGCTACTCACCTCTAGTAATGACATCAGCATCCTGCTGGTGTTCAGTGGCAGCAATCTTGGTAAGTGAGGAAGACCGGATGCACACAGAAAGCCCCCCCGCCCTCCCCCCTCCCCACAGACTCGCTGACAAATGAAAGTGACAAAAACAGCGTGCAGGATGTCGTGCTCTATCCTTACAGCACTGGACCTCGGTTGGGGAGACTCATTTACCTCAAGCTGATGAAGTCTCCATGAATTAAAATGTTTAGCATAATAGGTAAAGAGAAGCGGTGACAGGGTATCTCCCAGCAAAATGTAAACAGAGACAATTCAGTAGCATGTGCTCATATGGATTCAGCATTTCACATGAATCAGACACCCTGGCAATAAACATCTCCTCCTTGTGTTACTGGCAAAGTGTGAGCAAACAATGTGCTGGTAATGCTGTGGCTATTATAAATTCATTAGCGCCGCTCTCGAGAGGACTGAGCAGTGAAGCCTTGGCAGGGCTGGGCCGGGCGGAGCTGGCAGCACGGGAAGCGAACGGCAAAGCTCCCGCCCAGGACCGGAAGATGCCAGTCGCCGTGACTACACACAAGATTCACCTGCAAATGGTGATGCAGCTTTCAGCCGGTGATTATAGGCGTGTCCCGGGTTGCCATCTTTTAGCATTTAACAAGCCCTGTGACTGCCCCCAGGTACCTAGCCCACCAAGGGGCGATGCGGAAGGTTCCGGGTAGATGCCAGCACTTCTTAGTCACCTGTGCCCCTCCAGCTCCTCTATGACTGACTGACGTTTCATAAAGTTCGGTGTGTGCTTTCATATTTCTGCACCACCTCCTGCACTCTGCACGGACCTGACAACTGGAAAACGTCAGGCCCCAGTATGAATCCTATTGTGTCAGCTGGTCCCCAAGCCTCTAAAATTTTGAAAGGTCTGGCTCAGGTGACCCCACAGTTGGAGGAATTCACTTAAAGTCCATCTAACTTTGGTTTAAGACCTGAACTTACACTTTCTGACTATCGCCATTTGGAAGGCAAAGACCTTTAACTAGGAATGATGAGTAACACTAGACGCGACTATTCCATGCACCATGCAGACTGATTGTGAGGAGTCCTTATTCTCTGGAGGTGAGACTGTCAATGGACATTCAGTGCCCACTGGGACTTGCGGGAGTCACAGCTGGGGGCTACTTCCTTCTCCACTGTAATTGAATGTGTGACTTCCTGTGCTGGAAGCAATTTTAAGGATATCAGTGTAGAATCAGCACCCAAAGCCCCTCTCTGTGGAGAAAGGCCCATTGTGGTTCAAGCTTCATGCCAGGCAGACAGGGCAGGAGCCAGCTGAAGTTCTCGCCCAACGGAGAAGACACGTGCTCACTGTTAATCAAGAGAGAATCCCACATAGCACATGCGGTGGGTATGAGCAGCCAAGGCAGGCCTCCTCAGAAAGAGAGGCCGCCTGTGTGGTGGGGAATGGAAGCTGGCCCTCCCCATAGCCAGGCCTTCGAACCGTGGGCAGGTGACTGAAATTAGAGGGTCTGTCTCTGTGGTGAAGCAGGCTGACAGACTCGGTGCCGATTAGGCTCCATGACACTTCACTCCAGACAGATTTTCAAAGAACCAGAAGTGACACTGCTACGCCAATGACGGCTTGTAGCTGCATTTCCAGACAGAGCATCCTTTTAAGGCCGAGAGGGGAGGCCTTGGCCTGGTGTCTACTCTCAGCCAAACTACTTTTCCTCACAGAAATCAGGGTCATCAGTCGGAAGAACATACCCCAGGGGGTGCTGCAGCCAGGTGTTAGTTAAGCAATTTGGGCAATAAACAGGTTATTGCCTTCAATAACTGCCCCTCGTACAGCAGAAGTGCCTCTGATGCCCCTGGGTTATAGCCAGTACAATTTGCAGCTGTCTGAAGGAAGGGGAAGGAGGCCGTGTTACGCCTCCCAGGAGGTCCTCACTTACCAGTGTGAAGCTTTCAGTACAACTGGCTGCAGGCAGGGCTGGGAAGGCTGCTGCAGCGGCAACATAGTCAATGGGCTGAATCGGGCTTTTAATCGAGCTATTTTACCCGACGCAAATTGAATGTGGTCACAGTTCAGCAGCCTCCTTTCCAGCCTTGTTCATTGCATTTCTAATTTTACCATCAAGGACGTCTCTCAGTCTACCTTTTTAATCTACATAATCCTGGCTTCAACATGGGGCGGGGAGAGGAGGGACTTTCCTGGACAGCCGGGCTGTTTGCATTCTCACACATACCCTTTGATGGCGAAAACAACTTGTGTATCGATACTTACATAGTAAACCTGCAGAGGAGGATTAATTAACTGGTTTAACTGCACCATTATCAAGAGTCTCTGGTAGAGATACACTCACGGTCTTCAGGTTGACTTATTTATGGAATCTGTCACTGGTTCGGATGTGTTAGGTAGTGAGGAGCCAAGTATTTTTGGAGAGCAGATTTACATGGTACTGCAGAGGAAATACAGCACAGAGAAATAATCTCCTCATTTGCTCTGCAACACAAAGCAACCACAGGCCTAGTGCCAAATTAATCGAGAGATGGGCGATATTCTCATCATCACTTTTGGCGTTATTTCAGTTTGAGGTCTACATCATTCTTAGCATATGTTCAGCAAGATGTCAGAGAGAAGAGAGTGTGGCTCACCCTCACAAGCTGAGGTCACAGGGGGAGGCTGAGGGCCCTCTCAGATACAGCTTTTAATAAAAACCAGTTATTAATGAAGACTGGGCTGCTCCAAGAAGCATTTAAATATGTGCTGCTTCAGAGCCAGCATGCCGGTGAGAACGGAAAGACCATAAGGGGGACTGAACGAGTGACTACAGAAGGTTATACAGATGACTACTGAGAAAAGGAAGGTTATACATAGGACAGTTCCGGTGAGAGTGGACGACCATACAGGGTACTGTATCAGTAAGAGTAAAGGATGTATTTGGGACTATATCAGACTCCAGTCACAATATTGATTGGTGAGCTGATTTATCACCTTAGTAGGTACAGTTTCCTATGCAGGAAATGTGTGCTACACTGAATCTGAAGATTATATGGGGGAAAAAATAAAGTAAACGTGGTAATTCATGAGAGTAATCTATTTAATGAAAGTGTTTTGCTGATTTTAATGTACACCATTACAGAGGTCATCAGTAAGGCTGCAGTTAAAGAGCAGGCATTAAGCAGAGACTCTTGGAAGGCAACTAACCAATGAGTCATTATGGTGACTTGATCCTAATGGACCGATCCGTGGTCCAGGAAGCTTCTTCAGACTGCTCACAGCTAAGACTCTCCCACGGGGTTGAGGGGTTGTCACGGTAACCGCTCACAATTAGTCAGTTAGAAAGTGACTGAGATATACATGGTTATTTACTTGTCTGTTCCTTACTTGTCAGGTACACAACTAAAATCAGCTTCATATCTACGAGTGCATTCAGCAGCAGCCTCTGTGCACAGTACTAGCGTTCTCTCAAAACCCGGGATGCTAGAGAGAGACGTTCTAACAGCAGGGAAGAGGAGTTGCCTCCAACCAAAAAAGCTAGCAGAGGTTATGCAGGTCCCTCATGGCAGATGGGACCCCCCCCCGACCAAGTGCTCCTCCCCAGAGAAGCTAAGGAGCAGGTTTGTGATAACGTGCAGATGTTCATTTAACTATGGAAGCAGTTGTATTGAAGAGTTCTGCAAAAACGAGGAAAAGGCAGAGGCTGAAAACAATAACAGCTGCAGAGGCCTTTAATGTCCTCAGCAAATCACTACAATTTCAGGCCTAGTCCTCCACAGAGAGCTGCAAAGTGCTGCCTGCTATCTTTAACCAGCATCTGACCACATTCACCATTAATATTCATAAGACAGAGCAACCTAGAGCTGAGAGCTCCATCTCCAAGCTGAGCATGTTAAAGCTCTACAAAAACAGGGAAAAGTCTCACAGCCCCAGCAGCTTGCTGGCACGCTCCACGGGTCAATGATCTATTGATTAAACATAAATGCTTATTGCATTTCTCGGTAGCAGCAACACACAGCTTGAGGGGGAATATCGAATAACGTCAGAATTTTTGGGGTGGACCTAGAGGAGGGACCAGGGAGTATTCCACGGCCTGCTCTACCTGACCAAAATGAGAACGGTCCGCTCACAACCCTGTGGGCCCTCCGTAATTGTCTATATATATTGCATTTGCACCCAGTCTACCACACACATTGTATATACTGCCATTTACGCACTGCATACCATGCACATTGTATATACTGCCATTTACACACTGCCCACCATGCACATTGTGTATACTGCCATTCTCACACTGCATACCATGCATACTGTATATACAGCCATTTACACACTGCCCACCATGCACACTGTATATATACTGCAATTCTCCTACTAGCTACCATGCAAACTGCATATACTGCATTTGCACATTGTTAACCTTGCACACTGTGTATACTGCCCTTTGCACACTAGCTATCATGCACACTGTCGCCGAATAGTATTTTATTACGAAGAATTTTATTTTGCTTCTATTTATCCAGCAAAATTTGTATGAGTATAACCGTGAATGTGACAATGAGAAACACAGCGCTACTCTATCGACTACATTAATAAGCAATGAGGTAAGGATCCATCACAAACATCACCCCAAAGTCCAGGGTTTCATCCCCTCACCTTCTAACTGCTGGCTGCTTTTAGCTCTGAATAAACGGCTCAGGGATGCTGAGCTAGTGAGAGAAAAATCCCCATATTTCTATTCAAGAGTATGACAAGTCATCAAGAGCAGGTAGCGGCAAATCCTCAATAGAACAGCCGGGGGCAGTGGACTGTTAAAGTGGACTTAACAGCTGCTCCAGCGCGGATGATCCCCGCCCCCATGCACGGTGACGGCCTGGAGCACCGGCAGTCATTCCACTCCATTAGAATACAGAGAGGACCGGGAATTACTCTCGGCAAAGAGCGAGAAGCCAGCTCATGCCAGGCACACTTCCAGAACGGAGAGCACTTACGACTCTCAGTCCTCCGAAAGAGAAAAAACACACACTCTTCATGACAATTCATTTTGTTAGCTGCCTCTGCTGGAATGAGCCATGTTTTATGTACTTATTTATTTTTGCATTTACCTTTAAATGGCTGTATGCTTCACAAGCTGATCTGGTCACTTAGCAACAGGCTACTTACTTAAGAGACACGGATTCTGCTTGCGGATAATGAGCCATATATGTTCAAGCAAATGTCAAAATCACCAAAAACTAACATGGTGGACCCAAAGCGTCTGGCCAGACTGAAATCACAAATAGCCTAAATCAGGCTGTGGTCCTGCGAAAGTGACCCGCTCTGCAAATTACCATCTGAGAATGATGGTTGCATGGGGACCTGATGGACAAAGGGACTGAAAGTGGTTCTTTTCCCATCAGAAATGGTATACTACTGTGGTCCATCACCCCAGATGAACAGAAAGACCCCAGCCATGTCATATATCACCCCAAATGGACAGACAGACCTCAACCACGTCATATGTCACCCCAGATGGACAGACAGACCTCAATCATGTCATATGTCACCCCAGATGGACAGACAGACCCCAGTCATGTCATATATCACCCCAGATGGACAGACAGACCCCAGCCATGTCATATATCACCCCAGATGGACAGACAGACCCCAGCCATGTCATATATCACCCCAGATGACCAGACAGACCCCAGCCATGTCATATATCACCCCAAATGGACAGACAGACCTCAACCATATCATATGTCACCCCAGATGGACAGACCCCAACCATGTCATATATCACCCCAAATGGACAGACAAACCTCAACCACGT
>JAODUD010000062.1:31431840-31442143 GCA_026784285.1 Stomatorhinus walkeri
CCCCCCCCCCCCCCCCGTCGGGAGCTGTGTTATCTAACGCAGTGCAGCTGTAAGGGGATGGCCAGCCCTGCCCAGTGCAGCCGCTGATTTATACGCCCCGCAAGTGCGATTTTATGTGTCCTAACAACCTGAAAGCCATAATCTAACGCAGACTGAGGGAGGCTAGGGGTTAGGAGCACGTGGGGGGTGGGGGCGAGGGGGCATCGTAACACAGTAACACATGGGGGAGGGAGATTGAGGAAACAAAGATCCAGGCAAAGCCAGAAATGGGAAAGAGCATGCGGGGCAAGTGCTTGCACTGAATTTCAGCATCAGGGCACTATGAGCTGCATGATGGTGGATGGGGAAGCACAGGGAGGAGAAGGGTGGATGAAGGAGGGGGAAGAGAGGGAGGGAGTGGGAAATGGATAAAGGAGGGGGAGAGAGGGAGGGACAAGGAGGTGGATAAACGATGGGGGAGAGGGGGAAGGAGTGAGCGTGAGGTGGATAAAGTAGGGGAGAGAGGGAGCAACAAGGAGGTGGATAAAGGAGGGGGAAGAGAGGAAGTGAGCAGGAGGTCGATAAAGGAGGAAGGAGAGAGGGAGTGAGTGGGTGGTGGAAAAAGGAGGGGGGAGAGGGAGTGAGTGAGTGGGAGGTGGAAAAAGGAGGGGGAGAGAAAGCAGGGAGCAGGAGGTAAATAAAGGAGGTGAAGAGAGGGAGGGGGATAAAGGAGGGGGAGAGAGGGAAGGAGCAGGAGGTGGATAAAGGAAGGAGAGGCTGGGAAGGAGGGACAGGGAGGCGGATGTGGCACTCAAGCAGAGGTAGGCAGCAGCGGGGCTCCCTCACACCCAGTGAGGCTGCTGCACCCCCCCATGAAGACATGAAGCGGTACCTTTTCGGGTACACACGGGTGATCCCTCCATCAGTGGCCACAAACCTGGCGAGGACCCCCGGCCTGCTTTTTGAGGGAACACAGGAGCTCATTAGCGAACTACAGCACCCCTCTCCCCACCCCCAGGGATTCCACTCCCCCCAGTCCCCAAAGCCCCTCTCTGTCCAGTATGAAATATAGCATGGGGCCGATTCCTCACCTTGCCTCCAAAACACGAGCAGGAGCTGAGAGGAGCAGCATTCCTGCGAGTGTCTCACACCCACAGATTGACCACAATTTCTCCTTATTCCCCAGTCAAACAGACTCACCTCAATTAGACTAAGCAGTGTCTGCAACATTAGGAGGTACATTCTTTCATTTATTACTTTTTATTACTATTATTCTATTACTGGATTTCCTTTATGTATTTATTGTCTTTTCACTCACATTATCCTTTATTATATTGCTTTTTATGCTGCTGGACAAAGGAAATTTCCTCTCAGAGCAATCAATAAAGTACATTGGATCTTATCCCCTCAACACGGAAGGTTTTTGATGCGACCCGTACAGGCTGCTGTGACGTGTCGCCATGGACACTTACAGGGGTTGCCTCTTCCAGTACTGGAGCAGATCGGCTGTCAGTCCCGCATCCAGGAGCAGCCGGTTCACCAGGGACACATTGCCTGGGAGAGGAAGAACAGCACTTTGGCCTGGGCTCTCGCCTGAGCCGCGCAGCCCTCTGGAGGGGCCATAGTCCACCCATTTCCCAGCCTGCTGCTGAATAAGAGAGATTCCAGTCTATTAGCCCCATATTAAAGGGCATTGTGTTTCCCCACTTTTCAGACGCTGAAAGCCACTTACACCAAAAAGGACACTTTTTACAACACCTGGTAGATACATTAGCAGCTTCTACCCTGGAAATGTGCAATACTCACGTGTTCCACTCAAACATGACTTGACTAATATCTGAGGATAATACCCGAGAGTGATGTGTTTGAGAAGAAGCAGAGCTCAAACTTCACGGGAGGGATTTCCCCCTGGCCTCATTTTGGATCGGCACCGGTCCGTTTATGGAGCTGGCCGGACACCAAACGCCACAGGCCGGACATTATACATAAGTTATAAGTCACGATGCAAAACACTGAAAGAACCTTCAGGATATCCATTGCTTTAATCTGTACTGTGGCTGTTGAGTGTTTCAATTAGAGGTGGTTGTTTGCTTTTTGGTTAGAGCTTAACTTCCAGGAAGCATTAGGGCCTGTCTTCTGATTTCCTCAATAAACAACATTTTTTAGGAAGTTAGAAGACTGAAAACCAGCACATTCAAAGATGACCCATGCTGGATTTCACGCACGTGCAATGACATCCATCATCCGTCAGCCAACGCGCAAGGGCACGGTCGATTTCTACATTACGCGGATCTCAGACACAATCGTTTACGGATCGAGGGGAAGGAGACCCAGTGGCCCATCCGAGTCACGACTAGCGGCCCAGGACACCGGGTCTGATGGCTCACCTGAGCTGTGCAATAAAGTGACTCATCGCACAGAAAGTATCACCGTGACCTTGAGTCAACCCAGAAAGTATAATGATTTTCTAGATGGGGAGGGGGGGAACCTTCATGAGGAAATTGATGAGAAACAAAAATATTGATTCAAGTTCAACTTGGTGTATGACCTCAGGTAGAGTGAGCCGCAGCCGGTAATCAAACGCTTGTTTGTGTAACGATATACAGAGGCGCACTCTCCGCCTCAGCGGCAGAAACTCAAGACGAGCTTAGGAGGCAGCTCAGCGGGAGCGCCAGGGGCCACTCGCATGTCCGAAACACGCTGAATAAAACATACGTGGAGGATGTGAAATGAAACACGTTTAGCGGAGCCTGAAATATAGACGGCTCGGGGGGAGGGACGCGGTCGGCGCAGCTCACCATTTCAAAGCCCCGGTGCGAGAACATCATGCTCACAGCTCGCTAACACGAGTGCCGGCTTTCGGGTCACGTGACGGACGGCATCTCTGCGGCACGCTGTCAAGTTAACAGTGACACGGGATCCCCGCAGGCCCCGCACACATGCCGGAGGTGCCATTAAAATAGGATAGCCCAAAAACGGACATTTACTGGCGGGCTTCTCACACACAGCCCATTAGAACTAAAAGCCCAGAACAAAATCACCGCACAAGGCAACGACTGCCCTGCCTGTCCCACTTAGTGTGGCAGGAGACACCGAGTACAGGTCCCTGGTTAACTGTAGATGCCGTCTCCTGGGCGGGGGGACCCGTCTCGGGCACACGTCGCCTTGGCCCCAATTTCCCATTGATTAGTTACTTCTCCGCTTTTGCCCCCCCCCCCCCAAGCTGGCCTGCTTCTCCTCACAAACACCACGTAATTGGACTGTCACGGAGGGCCAGTAAAACACCAAAGCTGGGCACGCATGAGTATGGAAACTGGACGGGGCCGCAGCCTCCAGCCCGATGTGTCCGCCACATGTGCGTCCAGCTGCACGATTACCATAATTTGGGCGTGAAATTGAATTTGTGATGTGCTAAGCCGTCTGGATCAAAAGCAGGGCCCATGGACCGCACCGGGGGGGTCATGGCGGAGGGGTGTGAGCCGAGCCCCCTGGTACTTACAGGTCGTGCCGTCTGCCACTTCCCCCGAGGTCAGATGGATGAAGTTCTTGAGGACCTGCCTATTGTCGCCCGAGATCTTTGGCTCTGTGCAAAACTCCCTGCAAAAACAACGTGAGCTCATCAGTGTGCTAACCTCCTCCACAGCGTGTGGATCAGGCCCGTAGGCCCGGCTGCAGCACCTCCAGCGGGAGGTGAACTTATTCTAACCTCCTTGTACAAAGAAAATTGTGCAGTGACAGCATCCTGCCGCAAAGTTTCATACCATCATTCATCATCAGAACCAGCCAGACAAAACCGGTTCCCACCCAGCTGCAAGGGATACATCGGTCCACCATGTCAATTTACAAGCACTCAAAAGCACGAGCCAGGGGCCGCGGCTGGTAAATCTATCTCATGTAATCGCTTGGAGCAAATTCTGCGGCTGCTTCCCAATCCGTCAGGAGCTTCCAAGGCGGTCGGATATGTCATGGAGGATTAGACAGCGAGCCGGAACCTTTCGCAGCCAATCAGGAGCAGGAGAGGCGGCTTCTCCAGTCGCCCGGCCACAGGAAAAACGCAGATGGGCATCCAGCATGTCTGACATTCCTCATTACCAAGCCTCACATAAAACGTCCAGTGAACCGGGAGAAGAGGACACCATGCGCAAGTACACCTAATGTATGGCTCCATGGTCATCGTCCTGGGGGGCTTCTGAAGCCAGGGCTTGCTTCAGACACAATGCAGAAAGTGCACCTGGCAGGCCGGACTGCCTGCTTCAGGTGTAGGCCCACGGCGGACAGTCTCACCTTGGGGCGATGAGCGTGTACCCGTATTCCTCAGAGATATCCATGGTCTCGGTGACTGCAAAGAGGAAATGAGCACCGTGAGAACCTTCTGCTTTTGCCACACAGGACCCGGCGTTCACGCCGGTGACAGGCAGCGGAGGAACCGTGGGGAAAGTGCCAGCAAGAGCGAAGCTGAGACCGCGAGCCCCGTCCACTGGAGAATAATTGCCAATAGCTGCCACACTGCCGTCTCTTCTCAATACAAAACACTCGATAAAATGTAATATTCTCATACACTTGTGATGGCAGCTGCCTGTCCATCAGCTTTGTAATATATGTGCAACTTCAAGCGGTTTCAGTTTATTCGGTGTATGTCACCTATAAAACCGGGGACAGAATGTACACACTCAGTTTGCATTTGGATGAAATCTCTCTTACTCTAGAACATTCCAGTGGAGCCCTGTCTGTCATTTCACAGATTAATCTGCCGCATTCTCAGTGCATCTGTGACTGGCAGCATTACGTCCTTGGTGACAGTCGCTAACAGATACAGGATGCACCAATCACCAACGCCATGGCAACACCCCGGCACACAGGACGTGGAAGCTCCCCCCCCCGGTCACAGTCAGTGTCAGGAAGGCAGATGGTGTCTTTCCTGGCCGACCTTTCGCACGGGGCCTTCGTCTGGGCCAGATTTGGCACGTGAGGACAGCAGACGGGTTGTGTATTTAGGGTTAGGGCTTGGTGAAGCATGCAGGACTATAAGGAACTGCTCAACGGGGTTTGGGTTACCACTCACCGTTTGCTCCTAATGTGGACGTCCATGAGCGATTGGAGGCAGAGGAGAGAGGAAGAAAAGAAAGGTAAGATCACAAGGGGGTCAATCAGCAACCATTTGCGTAAAGTTCTCTTAATGAAACCAGTAGCAGGCCGATAAATGGTTAATTTGAATCCCGATTTACACAGCAAATTCGGTTAGTAGAAAAAAAAACTATATGCTACAGGTCTCAGTCCTCGTCACCTGCATCTTTCAGAAGCAGGAAAGCAGGTATTTGTAGACAGCAGTGCAGCCCATCAGCCTGGTGTGAAATCAGACCTCCAGTGAGAATCTGCTTTTAAGGCTCACAGTTACTCGGGACACTGGCTCGGGGACCAGCTTTATTTACTGGTGAAGAGCCTGTTCGTATTCCTTTGTTTTTAAGCCAATAAAATCCAGCAAAGCCTTAATGTTCTGCTGTGGCCCTTAAATAAAATTTAAGGCCTGAATCGATATCCCCCTTTCATGTTTTTAAAGTTTAAAAAGTACAGTGAGAATCCATCATAGAGGGCCAGGCACCCGCCAGCGTGCTGACAGGACTGCGTCACAGCACCCCCTGTGTGACTTACTAAGACAAGCTTTTTGTCAAATGGCAGTAATAATTCCTGGGGGGGGGCTGTACTCATATGGTATTCATATTAACCCTTTTTAGGGACATCCAGGTGTTTTTCAGAATTCTCTTACTCCGCCTTTCTCAAGAATGTCTTTGAACATGCAAGTGAATACCCCCCCCCCCCTTAGAGCTGCGAGCACATGTGAAAACATCAGCTACAATCCCAATGACCCCTGAGCAGATTCCCCGGATGCTGACAGTGTAAATCAGTCCCCCCCCAGTTCGTGTCATGCAGAAGAGTAGCATTGTCGGTCAAAGATGAGACAGTAAACAGCCACGAAACAGCCTGTTTAGGCCTTTAAACCTAAGGAACACTTCAAATCAAAAAGTCAGCAAAGACTTGCCGTATCATTAGATGCAGAGTGTTTCACATTATAGAGGCGGATGGACAGTGAAACCATCGCTGTCCTCTGCTTTTCGGCGAGAGAATTGGCAAAAGCAAAACATCAAAGGTTTTCAGCAACGGAAAACACAGCATCAGTCTTTATGGAAATGACATGCCCCTTATCACAGCCATTGAAATTATTACTGAAAGCCACTCAACTTTAATATCAAACTATTCCAATAACTGATCAAAATCAACAATCCTCACACTCAATGAGAACCAGTGGAATATGTTGACGTACTATCTTATTATCTGTTAACCGGTAATATTGAATACCGAGGCTTTGATTTTTCTATAAAATAATCATATCTCTTCCACCTTAACTTAACCTTAACAATAGAAGATGACTTGCCAAGTCAGATGAACTTGAACATCCCCATAATCAGTAGAATAGCAACAAAGTTTAACTACTTATCCCAGTAAACCCAATGCAACCAGTTGTTTAAATGTAGTAATATTTACATTTTATTACCAAAACACCGCCCCCACATTCTGCATAAGAATGAAGGTTGAGGAGGACTAAATGCAAGCATTTATCATATATGTATGCCTGAC
Source organism: Stomatorhinus walkeri (assembly GCA_026784285.1). Lineage (NCBI taxonomy): Eukaryota > Metazoa > Chordata > Actinopteri > Osteoglossiformes > Mormyridae > Stomatorhinus > Stomatorhinus walkeri. Next base: position 31,438,453 of record JAODUD010000062.1, read on the forward strand.
ATAAAATGAATTAAATGGATTCACCCAAACCAGCAGTATAATGCAGGATTATCAACAAAACAGAGTATGGCCCGATATTCAATACTTGAATTAGCGCAGCTAAAGAATAATTCTGCTTCAAAAATAATAATTCTGAAAATATTGAGAATGAAAAAATCAACAGATCCCAATTGTTCTTGAAAACTGATAGCTGTTATGAATATACAGAGTTACTAAGAAGCCTTACTGTTACGTATCATGACACCCGGCATCGACTGTCACTGCTGTCACTGCCAGTGACCTGCGGGGTGCAGAATGTCCAAAGCTGAACTCTTGTCTGACAGAATCACCGGCTGGGTTTATAGTTTGTGGTTCATTAATACATTTTATTTGTGCTGCCTCAAGTAAACTGCTACCTAAAATATGTTCAAAGACTACTTATTGATACAAATTTATAGAGCTGGTTAGTGTCATAACTCTGTATAACAAATGACAATAAAATGATAATAAACAAAAAAACATTGAAATAAATAGTCTGTAATTCATTCTAAACTCAACACAAAACACAAGAATCTACAACCAGTCTCATTAATAGCAATGAAAATGCGAACTTTCACAAAGAAACTGCTCCAAGATATAAAGACTGAATAGGATGATCCTGAAAAGTGAGCAAAGAATCAAGCAGCTTCTTGCAAAAACTATTTCTGGACACAACTCCATATAACTATATTTCCAGTAACTAAAAATGTGAATATATGAAGGTAGATCATAGAACACAGTTAAATGAGTGTAAATGAGTAAGACAGGATTAACAGCACATGAGTTCATACCCGAATACTGCCAACGTACCATCTGGCTACACACACCCACTCAATCTTCCTGAAAAGCAGTGACTGACCACTGATCATTCTGCTGCAATTACATCCACTATCCCCAAATCGAGGTCTTTACTGGTTCCACTAACTGCTGCCAAGAATATAAATTGGTAGGCATTAGACAACAATCAAACTTTCACATCTTGTTGGAAAAACTACAACTGTGAAGAATCCAGGGGACCATTTATCAAAAATGTAAATGTCGCCACATCTGAAATGAAATGTAGCCAATCCCACGTGTACACGCATACAGAGAAACATAATACAACACAAAGACCAGACTTCATATGATGAACATTTAACACGCATATATATGACAAGATACCGGGGGGGGGGTGGGGCACAAGGCAGGAAACAACCCGGGATGGGGCGCCAACCCATCGCAGGACACACTCACACACCATTCACTCACAAGGGCACACCTACGGCAATTTGGTGACTCCAGTTCACCTCAGCATGTTTTTGGGCTGTGTGGGGAAACCACAGGAGCTGGAGAAAAAGTCCACAGCGACGCGAGAACATGCACACCCAGAAGTGTGGGGCAACACTGTAAACCACAGCCTCACTGTGAGTCCCCTACTATAGCACCAATATTATCATAATAGTATTATTAAAAATAGTTTATTATATTCAATTTATGTTAAATCATCATGTTACATTAACGCATTGCATTAAAGGGTTATGTTCAAGCATTAAATTACAGCACTACGTTATTTTAGTTATTTTGTTATGTTACATTAAAGTGATTTATTAAAATGTTACATTAAACTGTTGCTAAACCACATCCATTATGTTCAAATGTCGTGATAAACCGTAATTAAACAAGAAAAAGACAAACAAACACTGATTCAGTGAAATCCTGTGAACTCGTTACCCTGAATGAGTTTGATCTCATTACACTCATTCCCGTGCCTTTGTAAGATAAGCCATGATTCATAGACGCTGCTCCTAGTAATATTCGCTTTCTCCTCCAAAGACTCTGCATCCAAACAATGGCATGATCCCTTCCGGCTTTCTGGCACAGAAGCCCAAGCCACAGCCCACGGTGAGCATGGAGATGGTGCTGGGCAGATGGTGTGACCGTGCGTTAAAACAACAAACAGCACCAGCTTTATGGGCAAATAAAAGTTAGTCATATTGGTCCTGCATCTAACTGCTACCCCGGAGGCCTCAGAGAGACAGCTGCATCGCGTGCAAAGCCCACGATACAACTGGAACGAAACTCCGCCCCCGCTTAACTAAACAGTGAGTGCATGCAGCGCCACCTAGAGATCTGGAGGCCAAGCAGCCGTATCCAAACACAACAGAAACGGGAATGGGGAATGTCACAAACTATCACGGAGGTCATACTTGCCTGTCCATGCTGAGGGGGCCCAATTGAGAAAAAGAGTGCAAAAAAGGGGGACACACAGAAAGACAGAGGAAGGAAGAAAAAATTAGTGGCAATTCAATATTTAATATTTAATTAACAATCTTTCATCTTAGGAACATTTACTTAATGCTACAATTAAGATACTGTATGAAAATGTTCAAGGTGGCCCTGATGGTCCCAGTCACTACTACCACTAAGACTAGTAATACATAAATGAATGAAGGATACTGTAGGGCCACAGGTAACACTGTCGTGTTACACTGCAAAGATCATGGCTTCAAGGCTGGATGATGCATTTGCAGTAAGCACACAGAGCACTGTTCCTCCTGTATCGTGTGGATACAGAGCTTGTCCCAGAGCTTACAGCCACAGGGCAGGGAACAACCTTGGACGGGGTGCCAACCAATCACAGGGCACACTCACACACCAGTCACCCCTATGGCCAATTTGGTAACTCCAATGAGCCTTAGCGTGTGTTTGGACTGTGGCGGGAAACCAGAGTACCCGGAGGAAACCCCACGATGACATGGGGAGAACATGCATACTCCACACACATGGAGCCATGGCGGAGACTCAACATCTCAACATCTGCTAATCACTGCACCACCATGCCACTACAGCACTGATATAAAATAGTATTTTATTATAAACCAATGTTTTTCAACAATATTTTTATTAATAGGATGCTGAAATAATAATGTTATTGGTCTGACATTGAAAGAACCTTTGTTAAAATGTAAAACGTGGTAATAAAGTTCCATTAATGTTACGGTAAAACATTCTCTGCCAGCTTTGAGAAGACCTTCACATAACATTGGTTGAAGTTCTAAGAATGTTCCCTGTTTACCAGGATGCATCACTGTGTGGCCATAACGGCATTCTGTAAGCAAGGGCCAGGCAATGGTGGCAAACTGGACGGCCTTGTGCCCCAGGGCCACAGGGAAGCAGCTCCGGTTGGTAGGTCAGACCTCGGCCACTGCCTGACTGGTTTTATGGCCTATCGTTGATGTGAGGGGTTCTTTTCTGCAATACCGGGGCCCACTAGGAAGACGGCACTATCCAGGGCCCGCTAGGAAGACGGCACTATCCAGGGCCCACTAGGAAGACGGCACTATCCAGGGCCTACCAGGAAGATGGCACTATCCAGGGCCCACTAGGAAGACGGCACTATCCAGGGCCCACCGGGAATACGGCACTATCCAGGGCCTACCAGGAAGACGGCACTATCCGGGGCCTACCAAGAAGACGGCACTATCCATGGCCTACCAGGAAGACGGCACTATCCAGGGCCTACCAGGAAGACGGCACTATCCAGGGCCCACTAGGAAGACGGCACTATCCAGGGCCCACTAGGAAGACGGCACTATCCAGGGCCCACTAGGAAGACAGCACTATACAGGGCCCACCGGGAAGACGGCACGATCCAGGGCCCACCGGGAAGACGGCACTATCCAGGGCCCACCGG
>JAODUD010000062.1:31442243-31452396 GCA_026784285.1 Stomatorhinus walkeri
AGGAAGACAGCACTATCCAGGGCCCACTAGGAAGACAGCACTATACAGGGCCCACCGGGAAGACGGCACTATCCAGGGCCCACCGGGAAGACGGCACTATCCAGGGCCCACATTCCGTCTGAAAGTCCTCGTGAGGACACATGGCTCTCTAGAGAGCCTATGCTGACAAATTATACACCTGCCCAACCCCCCTGCATTTCTTATTCACAGTTTGTATGAGGCAGGGCTCTGTGCATAGGCTACGGCCTGCAGAGAACGACAACTGAAGGATGGGACTGGTACGTCTGAAAGAACCTTCCAGAAAGTGCATGGCGTGCCCTCACTGAAAGTCAGCAGCACAGTGTGAGAGGTGTGTAGGTGCAGTGCCTTCCCAGTCGCCTCCCCATACTCACACACGGCCTCCTCGATTGTGTCGCCGATCTGGGCCTGGATGTAATTCAGACTGTAATCTGGCAGAACCAGGGCCAGGCTGAAAGCACAGATCCCACTGTTAGAACGACGACAATCATGCAGCCATTGAGTTTTCGCATTAACATCAGTAAATGCACTGAAAAAAAATGGCAAAAATACTGCCGTGAAGTGCAGAATGAGAGAGAACAGCAGTGACAACACCTGAAACATCTCTATGCCCCCACTAATGTCAGATGGCCCCACCCATGAGTCAGAACTCAGCCAGGACTAGCATTCATCACCATTTTGTATCTAACAAGAGTCTTGAATTTATTGCTTTCTATGTTTCGTGTTGTGGTGCATGTCAGAGTAGAGCGACAGGAAATGAATAATGAGAGCATTTGTTTTGTGGTAAAAAAAACACAGATGCATCAGAACAGCCCAGACTCATCAGCAGGGAGGTCATTAATACTGCGCCCACAAGAAGAAACCAGGAAGAGCTGACTGGCTCTAAAAACCCTAAATCACTGTCAGAGATGCTGTATTATTCTGCGGGAGAGAGAATGAGAGTGAAAATTGCAGGAGCACCCAGTGCTGGAGGACCAGTCAAACTTGCTTTGTTTATCTGTGTTTTTCACACTCCGCAGGGTAGCAGACTGGCTCAAACAGGTATTCCGCCCGCACTGGGTGACAGTGCGGACACCTGCTGGCCCAAATAGGAAACAGATTGAAACAGCATGTATGACAAATGGAGACCGTGGAGAGCCTGGTGTCCAAATGGCTGAAGCGTCCCCGCCGGGGACAGCATGACAGTACCTGTAGTCAGTGCTCTTCACTGGAGCCCAGGTGTACGTCCTGACACCTCTGTCAATGTACCTCTGCCAAAGACACAATCACAAAGCCATACAAGGACAAACACTCATTTTTACAGACAGTCCATAAATCACGGTAGCCGGAAGAGACCTGAGCCCCTTCTCCTGAAGACAGCCCCGTTTCTGGGGCTGTCCCTCTAAGGTCAAGTGCAGGATACACCCGGAGAAGCTTCCAGGCCCAGAAACACCAGGCGGTCCTTGATGACCTACCTTGTCTTGGGATATCACCAGAGTTTCCATCTTCTCTTGCCCAGGGGCGCCATTAATCATTTTCGACCTGATCTAAAGTCCAAAATAAGATAGCAGAAGTCACACAGTCAAACACCCCAAAAAGTGTGGGTTTGAAAATCACAGCAACTCGCCCGTTTGGAAAATCCTGTACAGTCACAGCTGAGAGCAGTTATACACACTGATTTACATCCAAGCCGGTCTGTTAGGCACGGCAGATCCTGCATGGGAGTCAGATACCCACTGCCTGCCAATCAGCAGTACACTGTCACTGTGTGTGTGTGTGTGTGTGCGCGTGTGTGTAGATTAGGTTTATATTACCTTGTGGGGACAAATTTTTCAGGTCCCCACAAAGATCTGTGAATGCAATCAAAAAACAAAAAAATCTCGTATTTCATTTGGTTACTGATGGTTAAGGTTAGGCCTTGGTAGGAGTTAAGGTTGTCATGTTGCGATTAGAGTTTTCCCCATAGAAATAAATGGAGAGTCCCCACAAAGATATACTTACAAACCTGTGTGTGTGTGTGTGTGTGTGTGTGTCACAAAGATGCTGCTGGACAGAAAAGCAGGTGATTGCAAATGATTAATACCTTTAACTGCCTGAGTTACATTCCTACGACAGTGAAAACACTGCGGGTCTCCTGCAGGACTAAGATCAGAGGGACAGTGCTCCGCAAGGTCCACCAGGGGGAGCAAAAGCTGACAGCAGATAATCTGTCATCTTGGAGACGAGGGCTGTGAGCAGAGTGGTGAAGCACGGCTTCGCATCCTGCAGGGAAGCTAGCCTACCTTCACTTTGAAGTTGTTCTCCAGTTCGATATCCAGAAAATCCAGGGTGACAGGTTCCTGGAATTTCAAGTTCTGGGGAGACACAAATACCAACAGATCCATGTGCATTAAAGTGACTGCCAGAAGCTTTTGGGTCTAGATAACCAGGAACCCACTCTCTACAAGTAAACATAAATACAACTGAGACAGCAGCCAGCTGAATGCATACATTACACTGTATTTTTTAAGGCTATTAAGGAAGTGTCCTATCTTCACAGAAACAGGTATGATATAGTGATTTGTTGATTTTGATTACACTATAATACGATTACATTATAATATGCTTGGTTTCACTGTGGGAGAGTTCATATTGTATTGTTCCCCAGTCTGACAGCTTCCTGCTGATCTCAGTGCAGTCATGGGGCTTGAACCCGCCACCAGCGGACGAGTCAGGGGATGCCTGTATGCATCTGGCCCTTATTAACAGCCCGGCATGTCCCGGGGCCTGACCCCCATCTCCGACCTGTTCTGAAAAGCTGGCTCGCATTGGGGGGGGGGGGAAGGCTCGCATGACACAGTGCAAGATGGGCTATGGGACAAGGTGCAAGCCAGACGATGTTCACGCGTGGCATAGACAAGACAAGGCAAAGATATGGCGTGTACAGACACGCAGGCGCTGGGCCGCGGGAAAGGAAAGGGAGGGGATTTAGGAGCAGTGAACAGGGACACAGGGAATAAATTACATCCATCCATCCATCCATTGCAGGGCTACGGGGGAACATGGAATATATCCCAGGAAGAACGGAGCACAAAGCAACTTTACCAAGTGATATATTATCTTCAACATTATAGTTCAAAGGCTAAAGTATTTTTCAGAAAGAAAACTGAATAAGTAAACCTTCAGAAGTAATCCTGATTGTACAATATTTAGTTTAGTCATTTCATTTATTTTCATTTAAATCCTGCACATAATGTATTGTTCATTACTTGACAGGTGGAAAATCTCTGTGTAAAATTTCAACAAAATACAATTGGGGTGAATTTTCCCTTTATTTCATTGTGTTATTTTGGTACAAGTGATTTCCCAGTTCATTAATATCTTTAACCAGCAGAATACTGCCTCATGCATTTGAGAATAGCGATTAACAGGAGAGATAAATTACAAAAATAAATGGAAAATTATACAGGGCTGGAGATGTAGATGAAAGCATGTAGCAAAACATAAATCATGTCTGTAGCCCTCAAATCTTCTAAATGAATTGAAAGGTTAAAAGTTTCCAAGTGTATTCGGTTTCAGTGTGTTAAAACAATCACGGCGCAGTACACAGACACTGAGTGAAGTTTTCTGCAGGCCACACTGTGACTGAGGGATCCAGGCCTGACCGACCCTCATTACCCCACTCACAGAAAACACTGCATTATCTCTGCCGTGTCACTTCCTGTCAGTCTCAAAGGACCACGCTCACAGCCTGACTTCACCCACCCAGGCATGCGCCTTATCAGGACTGCCATCACCAAATGACTGGCTGAAATGCGATGATCGAGTACCAGAGAAGTGACCAGCATCCGCGAGTTAGATAAACAACACATGCTAACGTCATCCTGCGTGCTCATGATTCCCTCACCACCTTCCACGTGAGTGAGCTCGTTGTCACCTGAGCCTGGCCTTTCTGCAGGATCACCCCCCCCCCCCCCAATCCACACCATGATGTCACATTGAGGAGATTCACCTGCTGCCAGCCCACATATATAACAGCATCATGGTCCAAAACAGCTTCTTTGACCCCTTCTGGTCACCAGTGGGTATATCAGGGCATCACGAGGCAGGAGTAGCAAGCCTCCTGACTGGCACGACAGTACAAAGGCCTCCCCCCTCTCCCGGGCTCCTCGCCGTTAATAAAGCAGTGCTATACAGCTGGGGGAGGATACGCCTCGTGTCTCACACCAGCTTCTTAAGGGGCTGAAGCTTCCTGCACTGCAGCATCACATCAATCCCACGCAGGGTGCAGGGCCTCAGCTGATCTCAGCTGGCAGACCACACACGCCTGCCGGCGGGGAAAAGCCCCACCTTCTCTGGGAAGTTAGAAAACAGCCGACCCCCCCCCCCCCCCCAATCCCTTCTGGAGTTCAGTGCTCCTCTGCAGAAACATAAGGGGCACTGACCAGAGCCCCAGAGACAAACGCAGGGCCTGTGGGTCTTTAGGGCCTGGAGAATGTTTAAGGGGAAAACGTACCTTTGGCTGAAGATTGGGGTGGAGCAGCACATAGCCATTGGGGTCGATTGCAAAATAGTATCCGTTGGGGCCAATCTTGGGGTGAGAGGGTGAGAGGGTGAGAGAGAGAGAGAGAGAGAGGGTGAGTGATGCAGCTATCATGTGGGTGCTTCTTCTCTGGGGGCCAGGCGGGGGCAGTGATCCTAAGACACGTCACTTCCCCATGAATTAGCTGCAGTGACTCCGAACAGAGAAAACAAATCTCCTCGCATCTGGAAGTGCTTTAGGCTGGACGTGCGCAGATCACAATCGCAGATCATAATCGCAAATCACAATCGCAGATCACAATCGCACACGGATGAGGAATAAAGCGGCACAGCAGCTGCTGCCGAGTGCGGATCATTTAATGGTCTGCTCCTCCCTGCTTCCTGTCCTCGTGTCCCTGAACGAGAGGGAGATACTCACTGAGCACCGCAGCCCCTGGCCAGGCCTCCCGTCTGCTAACACACCACCCAGCCTCTCTACAGAGGCAAATACACCATGCTCTCTTTTTGTGCGAATCACGAGCATGCGGTTATATAGTTTGCACATTTACTGAACACTGTCGCCATGTCCATTGCCAGATGTCGCACAGCAGTCTTCCAGCATGACCGAGAGGACACACACACACATGCACAGGCTCTTACGGTGAAGAGTGGGGTCAGCTTCTTGATGTCTTCAAGGGAGACGTCGACCGCCATCACTCCCAGGATCAACTGGTTCTGCTTCTTTGGGCAGACAGGGGGCAGAGCTGAGCACACACAGACCTGCCATGCCAGCGGCTCCACAGCTTCAGCTTAAACGGCATGTATGCATTTTGCTACACATCAACACGGGGACTTATGTGCACTACTCTGTGCCAGAGAGCTGGGAGATGTTACTAATGACAGGAATATGCATTTGTGGTGAACCTCATTTATTTTACTTCCAAGTTCAACAGTTGAATTGCATTTACAAGCTTATTTTATTGAGTTTCACTGAACAAACATCGCTATTCTGCTGTGAGTTTTCATCTCCTGTTGGAACAAACATCAGGCTTGGTAGCTCTGTTCCTGCTGATATGTGGGAAATACCTTTTTGTCTCCCGACAGGGTCTTGTTGAAGACTGGCAGCGTACCTGTGATGACCAGGCCCAGTTCCTGGTAAAGCAAGATGTCAAAATCTCACACAAAAGTAGAAACCACACAATAAGGAAACGGCAGCCCATCTGGGAGATCATCTACAGTGGCCCCCTTCTGCTGTGTAAAGTACAGCCACCAATGCTGAACCCTGACATCTGAGACCAACGTGCTGTTTATCAGAACAGAACCGTAGATAGCCCTGGCAGCTTTCTGAGGGCTAGCATCCCAAGCCGGAGCTCCCTGACCGGCCGCAGACGGGGGGGTGCCACAGGTCACTCGCTTCTGTGCCTTTTCCAGTAAGACCGCAGCACTGACATGCAGGGCAAAGGACTTCTCTAGCCTGGCTGCTGATCTGCTGCTACATAAAAACACGCCCTGTTCCTCCAGAGAACAGCTTATGGTCATCTGCTGCAAAACCTACATATCATTCATTAAAATTGCACCAAAAACAGACACTGACGGCGGTCTCTTGACCAGATGAGCTCTCATACCAGTGCATCCAGGTAGACGTTGGTCCACTGGACCTGCTTGGCCTTCTTATCTGCCAGCACCATGGGCCGGCCCAAAACATCCAGGTATTCCTGTAACCAGAAGTCAGAGGCTAAAGGTCAGAGGTCAGAATCTGGTGATATGCTATCATACAAAGAACAATGGTTCACCTGTGTGTTGATACGGATGGCACCGATGGAAGGAATCTCATAGTAGTAGCCTGGAACGTGAAAAGATTTTTCAGAGGTTATAGTGCAAAATGTCGCAAAAGCAACACAAATTACGAAAGAGTAGCATCAGACACAAACAACGATTTAGAGTGATATTCTCTACACAGTCTACACCACCAGAATCACATCATTACCTCATATGTTCCCGCTTCTCGTGTAAAATACTGATTTTGAGTTTGATTATAACGTTAATTGCTGATGTACACTGATGGCTTAGTGAGAAGTTTTACACAAATTGTCTGATTGGTTGGTGGGTCTAAAGGTGCACCACGTGTCACAGTGTACCCTCACCCTTGTTGTCACAGGCCATCCGCTGAATGGGCTGTTTGTCATAGTTGTGCTGCCCGACTGAGAAAGTGAAAATGCGCACCTGGGGGAAAAAGAAAACTTTATTCAATTTCTGCTGGAGCAAAACTGACCTGCAGTTACTGCTGATTAAAATCCTAAGTAAGCGGTGGTCATGGAATCACTGACTTTCCAGAATTATTCAGAAAAATAAGCAAGGAATTTTGGGAGCCCATTATCTCCATGTGACCGGGGCGTAATCCAGAGCTGTTCCAAGGAATCACCCTGTCAGGCTGAGCCCTGCTGACCCCTCCAAGAGGACAAACAGACCCCCCTTTCAGAGCAACTCCCCCCACCCAGCTCTCTCTGCACTTCACCATAGAGAAAATCCAGGAATTAAAGAAAAAAACACGACTGACACGGACCAGCAGGGGGCGGCATGACAAAAAGAGAAACCAGGAACAAACAGGCATGAAAACAAAGTCTCCTTCCACCCACTGTTTGGATGGAGCACAAGAAGATGATTGCAGAGTATCTGATGTCTGACTGACTCTGATGTCATAGAAAGCAGGCTCTGTATTCACAAACCTTTACTGTATTTTGACGGAGATATTATATATATATAGACAGATAGTCAGATGTGAATTATGAGTATATCCAGCCTGTGTGGCATCTGTTCACACTTTGAAGAGAAGCATTTCCTAATGAGGCTTGACTGAACATCCGGACTATTGGTCTGTCAGGAGGCTTCAACGAAAGCCGAATGTGGCTGCGGCTGACGTCTCCTGCCCACAGTTCCTCACATAGTGCACCCACCTTCTTGTCTCGATTGTATTTGTCGAAGATCTCCTGAGCTGTCTCCTCTCCTCCATCGGTGAAGAGCATGATGACCTTGTTGCAATTTGCACGGGTCACGTTCGGCTAGGAGAAACAAAAGCCATGAGAGTGAAGCTGAACACTGTAGAGGCAACTGGTGTCAAGGAAATAGGCCATTCATGATATGCACATTATAACCAGCAGATGGTGATATTTAACCACAATGCATCTGTCTGACATGGCATGAGACAGTCTCCATCACCAAGTTTTTCTGAGTGACTTAATGAGCCAAGGACAGCCTCATGTTGACTGGACAACCGAATTATGTGTTTAGTTTTCATGTGCTGCTATACATATTGCCATGTTGCTCTACACAGTTCTGTGAAAAGCTCCTAATTTCCTGCCTCAGACACCAGGATTGATCTGAGATGTTCTGACACTGAGCTTTACTGCCTGACCAACTTCACAGTCACAGTTAAAGTCAGCATAAAGACACAGAAAGCATCTCACTGCAAAAGCAAAATAACAAAGATTTAAAGACAGGAATTACATCTGAAAGCTGCTCGAAGGCATACTTGAAGCCCTCCTTGTAGTTTGTTGTTCCCTTGGCCTCAATCTTCTGGATGGCGTCCTTCAGGATCTTCTTGTTGCGGACGTTGGCCTGGACCAGGTGCTTGAAGCAGGCAGCATTGGTAACTTCCTTATTGAACTGAAATCAGGAAGCCAGTTCAGGGTCAAGTGAAACACTTCAGCTAAATCGGTTCGGCGATAACAAAACAGCATGTGAATCAATGTGGATTCTGGACTTCACCTCAGGTTATCTTACAGCTATCACGTAACGACTGTCACTGTCACAAGGGACTGCTGGTGTTCACACTGGTGACAGATACAATCCAGAAACCACATACCATATGAGGGAGACTGTTTGCCATTGATCAGGAAATCAGAGCCATGCAAACATCTGTTCCTGGGATATATCACAGAATTCATACTAAGAGAGCACACAGCGCTGGGAGGCTAGGCCCAGGCAGCCATGCGTCTGGCTGGCAACAGACTGCACATCTTCCCTAGACAGAAAACAGTATCAGCAGCTTTGTGACGTTTGAGGAAACGGCCATAATTAGGAGTATGATGTCATGACACCTTCTGTCTAGTGTTGAAGCTTCAGCTCTTCAGTCAATGAAGATATGTCAACCCAGAGCAACATCCACATCACATGCCCAGTCATACTCATAGCCACACCCTGCCCATAACCATGTCCACATCATACCCGAGCCACACCCTACCCTCAGCCACATCCACACCACACCCATAACCACACCCACATCATATCCCAGCCACACCCACATCCTATCCTCAGCCACATGCACATCACACCAATAACCACACCCACATCATATCCCAGCCACACGCTACCCTCAACCGCATCCACACCATGCCCATAACCACACCCACATCATATCCCAGCCACACCCACACCCTACCTTCAGCCACATCCACACCACGCCTATAACCACACCCACATAATATCCCACCCACAGCCACACCCTATCCTCAGCCACATCCACATCACACCAATAACCACACCCACATCATATCCCAGCCACACCCACACCCTATCCTCAGCCACATCCACATCACGCCCATAACCACACCCACATCATATCCCAGCCACACCCACACCCTATCCTCAGCCACATCCACACCATGCCCATAACCACACCCACATCATATCCCAGCCACACCCACACCCTACCCTCAGGCACATCCACCACAACAAGCCCATAACCACACCCCCATCACACCCCAGCCACACCCACACCCCGTCCATAAACACACCCATCCCCAAGGCCCATCCACATCATGCAGTGGGGTCAGTCCCACAGTTCTCGTGCCTCCCAAGCCTCCCCCTCCAGAGGAGTATATCTGTAACACTTTTCATTTCTACAAGCATCTCAACTGAAACGACCTCATCACGGTGTATGAGCCTCAAACACTCTGGCACTCAGGCAGCTGCTACGCCTGTATGCCCAGGGTTGTTATAACCCTGTCTGATGCCAGAACAAAGAGGAATCACGACCTGATGTGCAGACAGAGACAAGGACATAAGAACACAAATCAGCATGCAACTCGTGGGGACCAATGACCCAGTCAATCTCTTATATGAATGTGGTAAGTCAAGTCTTCCTTTCACAGGCAGTGTTAGGATGCTGTGTCTGTAATCAGAAGGTCATTAGTTCAAATTCCAGGGTCAACAGAGTGATGTCACCATTGGGCCCCTGAACAAGGCCCTTAACCTCAATTGCTTCAAAGACTGGCTGACTCAGTGTTCTCAAAAAAAAAAAAAAAACTATGATGCTTTATACAAAAACATCTGCTGATTAAAAACCCCCTGGCTGTGATCCGGTATATTGCAGACTTTTGTAATCCTGACGTATTACTAGTAAAGTCTTTGTCAGCTTTTGCTGTCCATTTGCCTCTCAGGTGAACGTCACACCGATATGGGGTGTAACCATGGATACCCACATCCTACTGAGTAGGAGGCCATGACATAATCAGAATCAGATCGAATTCGGACAGGAAGAGTGTCAAGCCAGGCAGTACATGCTTTTGTGTACAGAATCAGATCGAAAACTGGTTAACTGATAGGAAGCAGCGAGTAGTTATTAGAGGCACAATGTCACAGTGGGCCTACGTTCATA
>JAODUD010000062.1:31467939-31479738 GCA_026784285.1 Stomatorhinus walkeri
TAAACATGCCGAACTGCTGGGGATCAACACTGGCTCTCCGTAATGGCAGGAATCACACTGCACACAGTCCAAACATGCCGAACTGCTGGGGATCAACACTGGCTCTCCATAATGGCAGGGATCACAAATGACCCCCACACGGTCCTGCCAGCAGCCATTTCCCTGAGGACAACTTTTCCTTACGCTCAGTGGAGGGAAACAGAAGCTCAGGTTCGAGTATGAAGGAGATACAATGTGCCGTCTTATCAAAGCGAAGGGTTCCTGGTTCATATTTACACAAAGTATGACTATGGCGGACGCCCCCCCCCCCCCCAGATCATGAACTGTTGCCCACTACACACAGCAGCCCAAACAGCACACACATCACGTAGGGTACGCAACGTCGATGTGTGAGCCCAGACTGCCATTAGCGACATGTCCTAGAAGTAGGGTGGGGGGCTCTTAGAACCTGGACAGGAAGGGGGTATTTTCAGCACATAGCCAAGCCAGCAGCTGCTGCTGACAGCACCACCACCCCAGACCCCCCCACACCAAGCTGCAGCTTATTACACCCCCACAAGACACACAACACTAAAAATAGAGCTCCCCCCTGGGTATAAAGAGGCTCTAAAGCATCTACATTTGTTTGCTTAAATCTACAGGTCAAGATGCTGGGTCATCTTTTTTAGAGGCAAAAAAATTCTGGGGAAGAATCAGCTCCACGGGGCCGGTGGATTTCTTCTGATCTATGAAACACTTCACCTGTCCATCCACCCATGCATCCATCCTTCAACCAGAACAGGGTAAAGTGTAAACGGGCGATGTGCCACCTGTCTGTAGTGCATATTAATACAGATTAAACAGCCCATACTGACTCAGCACCTCCTGCTTCCTCCAAGGGGACACGGCGCAGCACTGGCCTCCTCCATTTCACACACATGTCATTTAGCGGGGGGATCTTCATAACCATAAGCGGAACCAGTATCCCAACATGCATCAAGTCTGCAGGTAGAAAATGAACAGCTCTGAAATAAACTGGCACTGCTATACAACAGCTCTCTGTCCCACCTCACTAAACTGACCAGCCATTCTTCAGGGTAACTAAACTTAGGGATGCATGGATTACAATTTTCTAGGCCAATTCTGATTCCTGATTTTGTGTAACTGGCTGATATTGATATGTGCCAATTCCGAATTTATGTCTAAGAACTGTAATTGACAGCATATAAGGCCCTGAGAATATCCAAACAAGCAGAGCAGCTGGCAAGTGAAGGAGATCCAGGGCCGGCTTAGCGCTGTCCAAAGCGGAAGAAGGCTTCGCTTACTGGGCACAGCCTGGAAACAGCAGCAAGCCTAATGGGCAAGTAATCATCCACAGGTCTGTTCATGAGGTGGAGTGCCAAGACAGAAGCTTCCAGAAGGCTAGTGTCTGGCTGCCCCCCAGCACCCCGATTGTCTCGGCTGCACCTTGCCAAAGAAGTGACATTATTAATTCAACAACGACTCAATTAGGTCCAGCTACAAAAACAGGCCCACCTTTGGGAAGATGAGGAGGTCATACCTCCCTCTGGGGGAGGCTGACCGGGAAGAGGGTACAAGATGCCTCCAGTCATCACCGGGCTGCGGACCGCTGCGGTGCAGGCCTCTGAGGAGCCGAACCCAGGGCCCTCATGTCGTGGGTCTCAGGCAGCTCATAATAACAACCAGTTTGGTTTGAGCCAAATTCCTGCACGCATACAGCTCACAGTAGGCTGTGCTGACCTCTCACAGTGCCCCCTAGTGTTCATTTCCATGCAATTTAAAAATAGCCAAATTCCAGTGAGCTGCAAGCAGTGCCAAACCAGGTTAAAGTGCTTCATTGCCGTAAAACGTGCTTTCAGTTTTGTCAGCAACATTTCGTAATTAAATCTCCCAGTGACAAAGATATGCCTGGCGAGCATTTCAGTGGGACGTTGCTATAACAACCCTGCCACTTGTGCCTTGTTAGCATTAGCTGATTATTAGCCCCTATCTGGTGCTGCTGAGGGGGCGGGGCCTGCCACTTCCACAATGGAGGCCCAGTTGAAGACTTTGACATCATATCATTAATGTGTGGTGAATACGCTAGAAGACGCTAGAAAACACCCCCCAGGAAGCTGTGGGGAGGGGGTTGGCGGCAGTGAAGCTAATTAGCAGTTTGGTGTCAAGCTGGAGAACAGCGTTCAGGCAGGGGGTGCCACTGAGGTGAAAGCACTGTCCCTCTCGCTGAAGAGAGACAGCAAACAGATACATCGTCGCTGTAAATGCCCCCTGTGAGTGGGGACACCCCCCCCCCCCAACTGGGGCACGCAGACAGTGGCTCTTCATCAGACGCACCCTCTGCTGCCAGCCTTGTGGTTCAGAGCTCACCACCACAGTCAATGAAAACATGGCCATCCGTGAAACAATGATGCTAATTAGCAACATGTTGAGGATTACCCCCCCCCCCCCCCAGACAGCAGGGAGGCCAGAAAGAGCATCCTTGAGAGCTGCTTTTCTAAGGAAATCCAGATGTTTAACAAGGACAGTGTTTAGCACCTGTACAGCTTCACATGTAAATACTGACTCATTTATTTTTTAGACCAGGGATCTCAAAGTATTGGGTCCAATCAGCAAGGTAGTTCAATCTGGCCAATTATGCATTTTTTGGTTATTGTTAAAAGTGGACCACCTTGTGGATTGCTCATTCTCTGCTGGCGACAAAAAAGATGATGTAACATCATTCCATTCCATCCATCCATTTTGTGTTCCCACTTGCATTATGCAGGAGTTGCGAGGATCTGCCCGCTGCCGCACCCCCCTGGTTGACCAAGCATGTTATTGGACCCTGTACTGAGTTTATCTGCATATGTGATGAATAAGACGCTGATCGGTTGGTTGACTCATTAAAACACAGATAGCAGGGGAGCCCTGCCCCTCCATCCCAATGCATCTCAAGTGGCTCCTGTTGCCTTCAGCTGGATAGTAGCATACAAATCGTATTCATGCTGCCTGACAAATCAGCCTCAAGGAGTACAGACAGTGGGTCTCGCTGTTCCTCCGACAGCAGGTCTCACTGCTACTGAGAGAGTGGGTCTCACTGCTCCTCAGACAGCGAGTCTCACTGCTGCTCAGAGGGCGGGTCTCACTGCTGCTCAGAGGGCGGGTCTCACTGCTGCTCAGACAGTGGGTCTCACTGCTCCTCAGACAGCGGGTCTCACTGCTCCTCAGACAGCGGGTCTCACTGCTCCTCAGACAATGGGTCTCACTGCTCCTCCGACAGCGGGTCTCACGGTTCCTGAGACAATGGATCTCACTGCTTCTCAGACAGGGGTCTCACTGCTCCTCCAACACCGGGTCTCACTGCTACTGAGACAGCGGGTCTCACTGCTACTGAGACAATGGATCTCACTGCTCCTCAGACGGTGGGTATCACTGCTCCACAGACGGCGGGTATTACTGCTCCTCAGACATGGGGTCTCACTGGTCCTCAGACGGTGGGTCTCACTGGTCCTCAGACAATGGGTCTCACTGGTCCTCAGACAATGGGTCTCACTGCTCCTCTGATAGCAGGTCTCACTGCTCCTCAGACAATGGGTCTCACTGCTCCTCCGACAGTGGGTCCCACTGCTCCTCAGACGGCGGGTCTCACTGCTCCTCAGATGGTGGGTCTCACTGCTCCTCAGACGGCAGGTCTCACTGTTCTTCAGATGGCGGGTCTCACTGTTCCTGAGACAATGGGTCTCACTGCTCCTCCGACAGTGGGTCTCACTGCTACTGAGACAGTGGGTCTCACTGCTACTGAGACAGTGGATCTCACTGCTCCTCAGACAGGGGGTCTCACTGCTCCTCAGACAGCGGGTCTCACTGCACCAAAGACAGCGGGTCTCACTGCACCAAAGACAGCGGGTCTCACTGCACCAAAGACAGCAGGTCTCACTGCTCCTCAGACAGCGGGTCTCACTGCTCCTCAGACAGCGGGTCTCTCTGCTCCTCAGACAGCGGGTCTCTCTGCTCCTCAGTGGAGTCCTTCCCAGGACATATTCTCTGACTGATGGATCTTACTCAGTCATGTTCAGAGAGCAACAACTCCTGACACCTGCATGACACCACATCAACCCAGTGCAGCAGCATTTTGGACCAGATGTAGGAGAAAAAGATACATTTGCGCCAAAACACCCCGGAGCTGGTACCAGGCAGACTTGGCCACAAGGAGCATGTGGCACAAATAAAAGTGATCCTAAAAATAAAGAAATTAGTCAGTAAATGTATTTCTCATCAAATTAATCTGTAAAGATATCATTCTGATGTTTGATGACACCGTAGACTTTCTGGAGACATCTTAAGCTGAACGCCTCCAGCTGCAGACCCACCCATAAGCTAGGGAGATTCGGCAACAAGGAACAGATCTGATTACAAAGTGTTCCTCTGGCAGAGGTTAAATGGGGACAGGGAGACTAAGCGGGCAGCCATGGAAACAGGGAGCTGGGATCACTGGTAAACAGTGGCTTTTATTAAGTTTGGGACTGGCTTGGCTGTTATCTGGGTACCTTATGTGAAACCAAACAAAACACACATAATTCATACAAATTATGGAAACAAAGGGATGGGTGGGACCAATCAGCATTCAGATCCTGACCCTTCCAAGACAGCCACTGGTCAGGCCCCACACCAGCACATTCTGCCATGCAAACATAAACATGGGCATGGAGTCAGACTTTAAGGTACTAATGAAAATGCCACTTAATCAACAAGCCGGCAGGACATGGCAATCGATTCTCTTAGCGCAGAAAGGGACCTGGCGGAGATATGAAATATGAAACTCATTACTGTGAGTGGCGCACCTTGGCCACACTTGGGGCCAGGGAGTTAAGCTTTCTGCAAATCCTCTGATACGAGTCCAGAATTACGCATCGGACACAGATGGAGACGCGTGGGAGCACAACTCTGCGACAGAGAGATGTCCAGAGCCGCAGAGACCACAGGACAAGGTTGGGAGCCCTCAACTCACACCTGTGGGGGGCGCTGTCGCCACATCCTCCATGATAAAGCAAGAAGAAGATACTGACGCCTCACCAGACATGAGGGAGACTCCTACAGCCCCAAGGAGTCACGCGACACCTGGGTGAACCGGCGACTCAAAACTGCTCTGTGTGTGAAACATTCCTTCCATATTTGGGATCATCAGGCTTATTTGGATGGTTGATCCACTGACCAGCAGAGGAAGAAAATCCTGCAAAATGTGAAGGGGGTCTTTGGTACCATTCAAACCTGATTTGTATCCCACTGACAAGAGCACTCTGGGATCCTATGGTAAGAACATAAACAATGATGAGTTTTTTTCCCTTAAGATATTAATGAAGAATTACCACTTAGTCAAACAATATGATGTTTTAAAACAAACATTATAAATAGCTCAATGTGCTGGCCAAGAGCAAACATTTTCACGTGAAAAAAAGAATCTGTCACACCAGCATCACTTCAGCATCACTTCAGACCCTTGGCCAGTTTGTGAAAGCTACTTTTTGATAACCTTTGTTTATGTTGGCTCTACAAACTCTGATACTAAAACACGGCACACTCTCCCAGTGTCATTCTCCCAGTGCCATTCGCTCTCCAGCTGAGATTTAAAAAGATGGGACTGAAATGAATTTTGAGGATTTTTCCTTTCTGATAGAGATGCCTATGCTATAGAGGTATAATCCAATTACCTTTCTGTCATTAAATTAGGGGACTTTGTTTACCAGACCAGAAAAGAGAGGCGATTAGAACCACCCATTTGGCAAGACACCAGAAAGAAAGTTAGGCATGTTCCTCTATGCAGATCTGTTTACTATATGAAATGTAATCAAAGCAGCCTCATGTCATCTATGAAAACCTCACCGACAACTCCAACAACCACCCATTGGAGCTTTGACTGCTCAGGTGCATAAAACATATTTTAATTGAGAATACAAAAGCAGAGCAAAAAGCTGGCTAATTTCATTAGTCATTCTTGCATTACACGTTGTTCCCTTAAGGAACACCATTAAAAAGCCATTTCCCAACAGATTTTAAGACCACATTATTAATGTATTTAAAGCAGTAAATGAATCTGTACAGTGAACAGTTGTACAATTAAATGTGACACACTTTTCATCAATCCTGACACTGAAACGCAGAGGTGTAACAGACCAACTACGTCGCCCGTAACAGCTTTGGGTGTCAATGGTGTCATTGGTCAGAACTAGCACTTTCACTGTAACTGTGCACAGTGTTGGAATGTAACAAAGTATTTGTACTTTGTTACTGTACTTAAGCACATTTTTATGTAACTGTACTGAGATTCTCAAATCCCCAAGAACCCCAAATCCCCAAGGCCCCAAAGCTCCAAGGCCCCAAATCCCCAAGGTCCCAAATCCCCAAGGCCCCAAAGCTCCAAGGTCCCACATCCCCAAGGCACCTGCTATGCCAGCTTCTGAAATCCATCTCAAAAAAGCCATTGATTGCCACATTGATGGTTCCATTTGCAAATGGAAATCTCATTTAATTGCACTCCACTTATGAAAGCCGCCTCTGGAAGGTTCCCTGTCCAAGGAACACAAAAGCAGGGATCAAACGCAAGGGCCTGACTATGGTTCTGCTTTCATTCTACCACTGATGACCAGAGTCATAATTATGCTTCTCCAGACCATTTTCAAAGCCCATTCAGCACAGCAAACTAATGAAAATTTAATGAAATCATGCATTATAAGAAAGCAGATAGCCAGGAATAGAGAAACACAGCCCTGTCATTGCTCCTGCTGCCGGAAGCCCATTAGGGTGTGAGATGGCATGGTTTCTACGGTAAGTGAGGACCCCCCCTCCAGCATCGAACACACAGCCCTCTTTTCACCTCTGCCTTTTGCTGTAATTTGTTGATCAATCTGGTCAATTCTGCAGTGGTCGATTGTGGTTTCAGAGACAGTTAAACCAAACACTAATGGTTCTGTGGGACTGAGTGAATTCTTAGCAGCTGGATTTGCTCCCCATGCAGCAGATAGTTTTCCACTGGGGGACAGAGATACAGCAAGTTCTTAACTTCAGTAATTCGAAACGATCTGGCTTGGAGGAGTTTTGTTTATTTTTAACAAAGAAGTTTAGTCAGAGGTTGTTATATTAAAACACATAGAACTGAATTAATGAATTATGCTGAGCTAATTAATAAAGCTCAGTAGCAGAAAATAGGATGTTGTTCAATGTCCTTTTGTGCCTACTGGCTCCAGGCAGTCTGGCATGTGTAACTTTTGTTCACACTTAACTTAATATATAGCTCATGACTGCTAGTTTGGTCTTTTGTGGTGAAGGACGCCTGCTGGTTGTAGTAGTGAACGCTGAATAGGAAGAGACAGATACCCCTGCAGTGCTTCTGCTCCAAGATGTCTAACTCAACTACAGCAATGGCAGAATGCTCTAATGGGCAACAGAATCAAGCCAACCCCACAATGGGGTGTAGAAGATGGAGAAGATGGAGAATACGGAGAAGATGGAGAATACGGAGACGATGGAGAACTTGGAGAAGACGGAGAAGACAGAGAAGATGGAGAATACAGTGACGGTGGAGAAGATGGATAATACAGAGAAGATGGAGAATACGGAGACAATGGAGAACTTGGAGAAGATGGAGAAGACAGAGAATACGGAGACGATGGAGAACTTGGAGAAGACGGAGACGATGGAGAATACGGAGACGATGGAGAAGACTGAGAAGACGGTGAACACGGAGAAGACGGTGAACACGGAGAAGACGGTGAACACGGAGAAGATGGAGAATACAGAGAAGACGGAGAAGATGGAGAACACGCTCATTGGCATCTCTGTAGCGTGCAGCTCATATGTGCTATTAACAAAGCTCGTCAACATTTCCAAATTGCTACACGGGTGATTAGAAAAAGCTCTACTTCTGTTGTTTAGTGAGATCAACATTAAAAAGAAGTCGGACAAAAGCCCAGATCTCTGTACTTGTTTCATTAGTATTTGATTTTCTGCATTAATCCTCTTTTGGAGACAGGCAACCAATATACATCACAGGGACTTGTGGAGAGCACAGAGATGGAATGGAGAGCAGGCAAGGGAACTCCTGCTCCAAGGTGATGTGTGACATCATTCTCTTCCTCATGGGTTGGTACAGAGCTCAGAGCAGGCAATCAAAAAATGCAAAAAAATTTTAGAGGACTTCTTGTAGTGCGCGACAGTCACATATTGCTAAACTAGAATTTAAGCCATAAGACCTTTAATTCCTCTGGGCATTGATATCAAAGACTACCCCAATTATTCACCTATATATATATATATATATATACACACACACACACACAGTGGATAGAAAAAGTCTACACACCCCTGTAAAAATGTCAGGTTTCTGTGGTGTAAAAAATGAGACAAAGATAAATAATGTCAGAACTTTTTCCACCTTTAATATGACCTATAAACTGTACAACAGACCTGGAATGTACATGAATGAAAAATTTAATGTGACCTATATACAGACCTGGAATGAACATGAATGAAAAATAAGAATAAATCCTATTAAATAAGTCAGCTTCGCTAAATACAGCCAATCATAGCCATTGTGTTCACTGCAAACCCAAAGATTTGGACGACACAATCACTGGCTGACATAATGTAACCCAGATGAGTGGAAAAAAACACACTTAACATCAAATAAGAAAAGCTAGTTGCTGAAATTAATGTGTGTTTGTTCACAAAATCGTGCATCTGCTAGTACAAGGATATGACCTCCATCAAATCCGCTAATCTGCTAGTCTGCACCCCCCCCCTTCCCCGTGATATTAATTCACAAAGCAGAACGACTCATTAGTAGCACTGGCCAAGAGTCAAGAAACAGGGAGCAGGGATCTGTTTCAGAAAATAATTACTTCCCAGTTGTAATTAAATCCATGGTATCACGAAGAAATATAATTGTACTGAGCTCAGATGAGAAGGAGTTTCCACAGAGATTTGAGTAACTGAAGAAAAACCATCTAGAAATTCTTTCAATTATTGTGAACTGGTATTTCTATATTCACGCACTGTTTACCGCTTCCAAGTGCTTTTGAAAATCATAGGACCTAAACCTCAGCGAGGGCAGCAAACTGCACATGGACGGCTGAGGACAGAACCGGCCGGCGGAGATACCGGGTTTGTGCTCAAATCGCACTGCCAATTTAAAGAGATTGGTCATGACGCCCAGATACGGGACAGTCTCCCCCCCATCCTCTTTCAGATACCAGCCAGAATAAATTTGTTAAATCAGACACCACCAGGGAAGAACTGAGATGGGGAGGCCCCTGGTGATGGACTGCTGAGCCGGACCAGCAGGCAGTGACACGATGCAGACACCGGGCCAGGCTCCATGGGGAAGCTTGTCATATGCTTATTAAATTTAATACACTTATTAAATTTGCACTGCAGATCACCCCCCCCCCCAGTTGGTAAGCTGCCCCCTTGGCTTCCCAAGAAATCCTGGTCTCCACCCAACAATTCGAAGTTGAAGCCAGGCCAGGCAGACACATCAGCTGATCCTCTCCCTGTAGTTACACCGCCATCATGAATCCAGCTTTAACAGAAAACACATCTTGCTTCTAATTCTGTGCATGTTTCTGCCAGGCTGTCCACATGAGGCATGACATAGATGAAAGCGCAGTTCTAACCCGGCACCACAGCGGCTCTGACCAGACTGGGAATCTCTCTCTCTCTGCTTCCTGACAACAGCGTTCAGCTTAGAGCTTGGTGCTATGGAGCATAAAACCCATCCCCGGAGGACCTCGGATCACAGTGGCCTTTCCCGTCACAGGGGCACCTCAGACCCCAGGAGCAAGGGACTTGACACAGCACTCACAATGATACAGGTTATACTGCTTTTAAAGGCAATGCAGCAGGAACAACAACATCAAGAAAGCTGTGACTAACGGAGGGGCAGGCATTTGGACATGCTGTCCCTCAACCTCCGGAAATATACCTCAATCATTGTATGAACCATCAACGAGGTTATAGTCAATGTATTTATTCACTGCTACACAATTAATACAGTGAACACCCTGCCACAGAAAAAAGACAAGTACTCAACATTTAAGCCAAAGTGCCCCATCTGTCACATAAAAGCTTATACATACAGCAGTGTGTACTAGGATCAGAGGGATAGGACCCTCTGTTGAACTGGGTAACTGGGGGGGGTGCTGTGGGACCACTGGAGTTTAGCCAAACACTGAGGTGCAGTATGGCAGTGTTCAGGAAGACTGCTTCAACACGCACGCTCAGCCAAACACTGATGAGTGGTATGGCGGTGTTAAGTGTGAGTCGGGTTAAAGCACTACGTTATTTAAACCTGACCGAAAACCTGGAAGAAGTTAGGACGTGTAAACCTAGAGCCCGACCTCAGTCTGGGGGGGGGCAGGGGAGGGGGAAGGTCCACATGCAGTATTCAAGAGTTATGGTCATGGCTGAAGGCCCCAAATAGTGCAGCTTAATGAGAGAAAGGTACATGAACCAGCTTCACAGGACACTCAGTCAGAATCGTATTTTCAGAGAAAAAAAGCCAAAAGATATTTACAACAAAAACATTAAATTAACATAACTGTCTCATAACAAGGAATACAAAAAGAAGAATGACACACAACATGCTATCCAGTAACAATGCCAACCTAGCGGAGGAACTTAACAGGTTCTTTGCATGGTCTCACAAAGCCAACCAGCAACAAACTGACAACTGCCTGACAGCCTTTGGTCCTACACATACACGAGGTGCAGTGGGCACTCAACAACATCAGCACAAGGGAAGCGGCAGGTCCTTGGAACGTGCAAGGATATAAGCTCCAGCTAGCGCAGGTATATACACACACATTCCACCTCTCTCTTCCCTTACGCACAGTTCTCACGCACCAGAAATAGGGCTGTACAATATGACCATATATATCGGATACAAAATAAAAATGTCTATTATTACATATCATGCTCTATAATTTACTTTGTGCTCCTGCTGAAAAGTATGATCTGTGATCATTAGTTCAGAGAGCAGAGGCACAATCAGCCATCCTGCTAATGAATGTGAGGGCATTCAGCTTTACTGTAATCCTGAAGGGATAATTTTCTTTTAAAAGAACTTGGATAGCAGGTCCTATGGCTGTCAGATAAGCATCAATGCATTGTACATTCATTTACATTATTTACCAAATCAAAATACCTTTATGAGAAAGTAGGACCGGACATGGTCCCAGGAGCAACCTGGCTCCAGGGCCCAATGATGACATCTCTTTTGTAAATGCTGGAATTTGAACCAATGATCTAACTACAGACTCAGTGCCCTGAACTACTGAGCCACATGCCACCCCCAGGAATTCGGAGAAATATGACGATTTAAAGGACAAACTGAGGGGAGGCGTGGCCTCGTACACAGGAACAGGGACCAGAGAAGGAGCTCAAGCAGCATTACCATTTTAATCTAAATTTAAGAATGACCTATTTATGGTGTATTCTGGGAAAAAATGCTTTGCTTGGGGATTCTTGATTGTCAAAAGAATGAGGACTTAAGTGAAAGAAACCCCTCCCGACACTGGACACATGCGAGAACGCGGCCATGCCGGAGTTACCCCGCCCGGCACTGGGCACATGCGGGAACGCGGCCACGCCGGAGTTACCCCGCCCGGCACTGGGCACATGCGGGAACGTGGCCACGCCGGACTTACCCCTCCCGGCATTGGGCACATGCGGGAACGCGGCCACGCCGGAGTTACCCCTCCCGGCACTGGGCACATGCGAGAATGCGGCCACGCCGGAGTTACCCCTCCCGGCATTGGGCACATGCGG
>JAODUD010000062.1:31489514-31500159 GCA_026784285.1 Stomatorhinus walkeri
ATAAATAATTCTGCTACCAACAGCATGATTCAGATTAGACCGATGTTCATGTTTCTATTTTAATAAATACGCCTTAAATTAGAATCTTTCAAGGAGCGTACTGAGGAATGTTTTTAAGTTTAATAATGGAAACAATCTGACAGAACATGTATATAGCTTCCGATCTTAATACCATTTGATGTGTTTGATTCACATACACTGTGTAGCTATATTATATTATAAATAAATATAATAAATAAAACTTTAAGGGTTTTTTTCCATATGAACTTCATTAGATCTTTGAGTTGGATCAACTTTTACAGCACAACGAAAACGGCAACCAGCAATTGCAAGCCGGTAGTGCAACATACATACGCGTGAGATGCTTGAGTGATTAAACAAGTGTGCACGTGTGATCTAAACACGCATATACTGCGTGATTTAAAGAGCACAAACAGGAGCCTGAGCGGCCGTCATCATAACCTCCATCCCTTATCCGGCTGGTTAAACCACACTCGGCCGGCATCACTTACACAGGCTGCTGGGGGAAGTTCACAGACAGGACAGAGGCGGAGAACAGGCAAAGCAGCAGCAGCGCCGCAGGTGTCCGGAGCGGCTCCATGGTTTAGCGGCTCCTCGGCAGCGGGATCGCGCTCCGGGCTCCTCCACTGGCTCCTCCAAGGGCTGCCGGCCAATTGGCTCCGGGTCTCTGTGTTTTTGGCTGCTCTGTGTTAACGCTCGGCTAAATGTCTGGATCTGCGGAGAAGCGCCGATCTGCGCTGTAATTCCTCCTCCGCCCTTCCTCCCTCCCCCCTCTCCCGGCCGTTTAAAGTCTGGGGGGCTCCGCCTGTGACGGAGCGCTTCTCCGCCCCCAGTGATCGGCAGCCGCCTTCCTTACATGGGAGCGAGACGCGCCGTGAGCCGGTGGCCCCCGCCCGCCTGAGCGGCCATGCGCCGGAGTACCGTGCGAAGTTCACCAGCGCTCTATCTCAGCACACACAGCATTTTTAATGAAATTTCACTGACATCATTTTGAAAGGAAATTTAAATTGTTTTTACCCGATCTTTTTTTGCTGAATTTCTTACCTGAGTTTTACGTTCATGTCTCAATATGTTATGTTTAAATACCTTTAAATACCTTTCATATTTAAATTTAATTTATTACTGTCTCCAGCACTCTGACCAATGAGATTGCGATTATTTCGGAGTGACGCACACACCCTATAGCTGAGGATGACAGTAAAGATTTTATTCTACTATAAATGTTTCCCGATTTCTCTTTAGATGGCATATGATTTATTCAAAGGCTAACAGGGGCGACGGGTAGGCGGGGCAACCAGGCCAGTTGCACCAGATCCCGGGCTCTCCAGTGATGTCGAGGGCCCCGCCTCTGCCAGCTAATGTTAAATAAACGTAAAACACTGGCCTATTTTAGAGTACTGGTATCACAGATGGTGTACAGCCTCATGAACATGCTTATATCTCTCATTTTTATGTGTACAATCTCATTATGATGGGAGTCAATGCAAAAAAAATATTTGGTACAATACTTGAAACAATGTTGAAATGTAATAGTTTGTACTGTGTTGTAAACAAACTCTGTTTTCAAAAGACGCACGTTTGTGGAATTTGCTAACTACTGCAGTGCATGATGGGTACGGCATTTCAAGGGTACGTAATTATCTGCAACTGCTGCAACTGGCATACGCAGGCCCTAGATGTGAATTTGAATCCCCCATATGGTTCATTTTTACCCCAGGGCCCAGTGTACAGCTGTTCCCCTACTGAATGCTACACATAGGTCATGGCCAGTTCAGTGGTATATTATAGGTCTATTAAATGAATAAGGCTCATCAATGGCTTACGCTTCTTATATCAGGCCCCAGAGTGCCATGCCGAATGGGGAGAGAACAACCCAAAATGCAGCTTTGTGTCAGTTAACCCCTATTGGGGACTTTGTTGAGGTGAACACTGAGGCACATACAAACAACAATGACCGGACTGGGGAATACAAGACTGGGAGGCACTAACTAATACTAAGATGCAAACTAATCAGGAAAACACAGGAAACAGCTGAGAGTGAGTCAGGACAGGGCACGGCAGGACAGGACAAAATACCAGACAGACAGCCTGAAGCCGTCTGGGCAACAGCAACAGGCGGGCAAGCAGAGAAGGCTTAACTGTCGGCAACTGCGGGGCCGGAGCAGGAGCGGGCTTAACTGTCGGCACCTGCAGGGCCGGAGCAGGAGCGGGCTTAACTGTCGGCAACTGCGGGGCCGGAGCAGGAGCGGGCTTAACTGTCGGCAACTGCGGGGCCGGAGCAGGAGCGGGCTTAACTGTCGCTAACTGCGGGGCCGGAGCAGGAGCGGCCTTAACTGTCGGCACCTGCGGGGCCGGAGCAGGAGCGGGCTTAACTGTCGGCACCTGCGGGGCCGGAGCAGGAGCGGGCTTAACAGTCGCTAACTGCGGGGTCGGAGCAGGAGCGGGCTTAACAGTCGCTAACTGCGGGGTCGGAGCAGGAGCGGGCTTAACTGTCGCTAACTGCGGGGCCGGAGCAGGAGCGGGCTTAACTGTCGCTAACTGCGGGGCCGGAGCAAGTGTGACTACTGGCAACTGCGGGGCAAGACACAGTGCAATATTAATTTAATTAATTAATTAATTACATTTTTTGGGGGGCGTAGGGGTCTTCAAACGTTTAACCAAAATCAGCTGTAGCCTCTACATTCTTGTCAGAGTCAGCGTTGGGAGGGATAGGGACAGAGCGACTGAAGGTAGGAGAAAAATGTCCAGTTTAGAAAACCAGCATCCTTTTCATATCACACCTGCTTCTTCATTACCTGATAACCACTCTTGGCTTTGCTGGGGCTGCATGTCTCCAGGTCATACCTCATGAAGGCAAGGCACAGAAATCTCTGCACGTAGATGCAGCTGACCACCAAATAGCGTCAAACGAATGCGATGGCGTCAGTCACTAAAGGCCGTCTTACATGCGAAGAGACACAAAGTCCATCTTACATGCAGAGTGACACGTCAAACGAGAACGATGGCATCAATCACTAAAGCCCGCCTTACATGCAGAGTGACACAAAGCCCATGTTACATGCAGAGTGACACGTCAAACGAGAATGATGGCATCAATCACTAAAGCCCGCCTTACATGCGGAGTGACACAAAGCCCATGTTACATGCAGAGTGACACAAAGCCTGTCTTACATGCGGAGTGACACAAAGCCAGTCTTACATGCAGAGTGACACAAAGCCCGTCTTACATGCAGAGTGACACAAAGCCCGTCTTACATGCAGAGTGACACATCAAACGAGAACGATGGTGTCAGTCACTATAGCCCATCTTACATGTTGAGTGATGGCGCATAATGACAGTAGGGAGTTAGCAGGAAGTTTTTGTCTGCTTTTGGGTCTATTTTAATAAAAATACAAAGCATAGAAAGAGACGTAAACTTAGACTTGTTGATTATTTACAATTGAACGTTATTTATGAAGTGTATGTTGACAGGCACTTCTGAGTAGTTTGGCAGTTAAAAAGTAGCATCATTCGTTCATTAGTTTTTCTAAATAAAACTGAAAGTAAAAAAAAAAACAAAAAAATGACAGACCTGGGGAAACAGACTTGAAGGTGGACTCAATACAGGACATGACCTCAGAATAGACACAAAACAGCTGATATGATGGGAATTGACACGGGGTTGACGAGGAGGGCATGGTCCACGAGAGGCCCGGACGGAGCAACGTGACAAAAACAAACAAGAAAAAATCATTATGCAACAGGTACAAATCGATTTGTCATTTATTTAGGGAAATAAGTATTTGATCCCCTACAAGTTAGCAAGAAATTAGCACATTAATACAACACATGTAGTACTTAATTAGGTTTTAACAGATACCAAATCAGTATTCACATTTAATGGCATTACTTTATTTAAAGAGTATTCTTTGGTCACTAACCTTTCTAGATCTTCAATCTTAACACCAGGAGAGACACCAGAGGGCTGTCTAAGGATGTCAGAGACAAGACTGTTGACCTCAACAAAGGTGGAATGGGCTACATGACCATCAGCAAGCAGCTTGGTGAGAAAGTGACAACTATTGGTGCAATTATTTGCAAATGGAAGAAATACAGAATAACTGTCAATCACCCTGAATCTCGGGCCCTAAGGAAGATTTCGTCATGACCCAGCCCGCTAACGAAAGACCCTTGAGCAGGAGAAGGACAGGTTTGATTTCTGCATATTTTCTGGTCAAATGGCCCAGCTCTTCATTCTGGAAACAAAGCCAAAACATGCATTTATATATTTCAACAATCACCAATGTGACTTATGTCAGATATTATTATTATTAGATCGGTTTATTAAACCATACAAAATATGGGATGTAGATTATCACTATTGGCTAGTCGGACGTGGCAAATAAGTGGAAACAAACTGAAAGTTTGCAAAGTTAAATTGGATTAATAACAATGAAGAATATGAAGCCACAATTCATGTTTATGTACATAAACCAAAGACAAATTTATTACATTTATTACAAATTACTTCAAATTTAATTTTTGTTGGGGCGAAAATGAAATGGGTACGTGTGGATTCAGCTGAATAGGTGGTGTGGCTGATCAGGGGTATAGCTGAATAGAGCATGTGGCTGATCAGAGGTGTGACTGATCAAGGGTGTGGCTGATCAGGGGTGTGGCTAATCAGAGGTGTGGCTGATAGGGGGTAATCTGAACAGAGGGTGTGGCTGATCAGGGGTGCGGCTGATCAGAAGTGTGGCTGATCAGAGGTGAGGCTGATCAGTGGGTGTGGCTGATCAGAGGTGTGGCTGATCAGGGGTGTGGCTGAACAGGGGCTTCTTGATGGCATGAACATTGGTGGGTGCACATGGGCAACCAGGTGCGGTCTCCCAGCTCAGCTGCCATTGGATTTGCTTTTCATCTGTTACCTAGCAACCACCTCTCTCCTCACAACAGCACCAGTGGATATTTTGCATGGATCTGTAGCTTGGAGACGTGGAGAATCACTGCAGAGCAAGGGATGAAATACGAAGGATGAAAGAGAGGCCTTAGCAGGAACAATGGTAGACACTTGGCTGGCCTGGTTCTGTGGGTGTGCCAAGCTAATGACTCTGGCGGCCACTCTGAGGGCTTTTGTTAGCTAACGTACCATTAGCAGTTTCTCCAACAGCAAAGTATCCCAGGGAAGAGGCTCTTCCCCTTTCCAAGTGAAACACAGGTGGATAGCCCAAATATTCTGCACACCTGTGATGCATGATTTCTTACGTCACTTTGGACAAAAGCAACGTAAAAGCAAACAAGAAAAGAACTGAAGGACATGGAGATCATTAAATATGACCCTGGGAGGGCTTACATCACCTGAGCTGAGGAGGATGTACGACGATAAAAAGGAGAATGTCCTGCAGAGTCCCACACAGAGACCCCGGCAGAGTCCCCTCGCAGAGTCCCCCCACAGACTCTCACACAGAGACCCCAGCAGGGTCCCTGTCAGAGTCTCCCCACAGAGTCACACACAGAGACCCTGGCAGAATCACCAGCAGAATCCCACACAGAGATCCTGGCAAAGTCCCTCCACAGAGTCCCACACAGAGACCCCGGCAGAGTCACCAGCAGAGTCCCACACAGACACCCCGGCAGGGCAAGCACTCACTTTTCCTGCAATCCACCGGCTGAAATTCATGACACATTGTGTTGAAGCAAAACGTGCCAGGTGACACCTTGGTGACACGAGTGAGGCTGAAAGCCAGCAGCATCGACAGAGATGGGCAGGCCAGTGCACAGAACATGGCACTTGATTAAATAACCATATGCATGCTTGGTTAAAGGGGATGGATACGCTAGCAGGGCTCTTTGGACGTTCATGTAGTCCACGTCATCTGGGGTCAGAAATAACAGGGATGAAAGGTGCCCTTTAAGAAGAAGAGAATGTTACGGGGTCCTGGTGATCAAAAGGGAAAGACGTCAACACTGACCTCAGCAGGTAATGCCTCGATCCCATTTCATACTCCAACCA
Organism: Stomatorhinus walkeri; assembly: GCA_026784285.1. Taxonomy (NCBI): domain Eukaryota; kingdom Metazoa; phylum Chordata; class Actinopteri; order Osteoglossiformes; family Mormyridae; genus Stomatorhinus; species Stomatorhinus walkeri. Next base: position 31,495,529 of record JAODUD010000062.1, read on the forward strand.
CTTTAGAGGAGCAAAGATCTTTGGACAAGACTGCCCCACTTCCATCCACAGGCAGTACATACCCAAGTACAAAAGAAAACAGCTGTGCTTAGATAGTAGACCACTTATTCTTCCATACTGGAGATACATGGAAACAGCAGAAATGTCACAGAAAATGCCAGAACTATCAGGCCCTATAAGGTCAGATGATGACATCACACCATGCTGGTAACTGATAATCACACTCACTGTCAAGACTAATTTCAATCATCACTGCAGAGAAACAGAAGTTGCTAACTGAATTGCATGATGGTTGGACAGCTGGACCTATTGAAACGAGCCCTGTCACACATGATGTCATCAGTTAAAGAAATACGAGAACTAAAAACAGCAGGAAACATTTCATTCACTAGAAAGGAATGATGGTTGGTTAGCTTTTTGTTTAAAAATCAAAATCAAAGTAAACTCGATTCTGGGATCCTTTGTGCATAGAAGGAAACTTTCTGTCTATAAACTGGGGAACTTTGCACGGTAATATATAGCTTGGTGGGTCTGTATTTCCTCTTCAGATATATGTCACCCCTACTTACTGCAGATGGTACTAGCATTCTAACAGGTACATTGAAAACACCTTTAGCTCCAGAGGAAAGAGGGTCAGAGGTCAACTGATAAAGATGTGAGCTTAAACAGCATGGCCTGCTAATAATGAGAACTATACCTCTTGTGTCCTTCACAGGCATTTTGCTCATATGACTGTTTCCCAATTCTGGCATTTAATAAAAGATACATCATTTCAAGTGCTACCGCACACCAAAGGATGCTTCATCATATAATCCCTTTATAGGAACGGAGTTTCATGACGAAGCTCACTTCCCCTCATTTTTCCGCCTTTGTTTATCACAGCAAAAAATGTATTTGCACAATATATCAGCAGCCAGCAGTCACATAGTAATGCTAACTATCCTGTAGCCACACATTATAATGCTCGTCAGTACTAGAATATCAAGAACACACACACTAGTCATATTACACATAAGATAAAGCTTTATTAATCAATGTGGATGGAAATGTCTTTGTCCAGCAGCACAGAAAGAAAAGGATGAAGTAAGTAAGAAGGCAATAAATTTGTAATAAAATAAGCTAATCAATTGTCACGTTCGGGTAGCGTGCTGACGGCGAGAAGCAGGCAGACTGACTGACACGCAGGCAGGGATTCGGGGTGAAAACGGGGTTTATTCCGTGTATCCAAGGGAGACAGCACATATTACACATGATATTACACATGATACTACACGACACTACACAATGACTTCTCTGGGGAGACGGACTCAGACGCGGACTAAATACACAAGACAGGCAAGAACTGATAAACGACAGGTGAGTACAATCAGGCACGAATAGACAACAGGTGGTTTCCATCAAGATCGGACACGAGGTAACGAGGGGGGCGTGGCACACAGGAGGTTCGTACGGGCGGAACGTGATACTAATATAGTAAAAGTAAAAATAATAAGCGAACTGTGCAAAACGACATATGGCAAATACTGTACCTCTACCTACAAGCTTTCAAATTACAAATTTTCAGACATACGAACAAAGAGGACGGTAAGTCCAAAATTGTGTTCATTGGGCTCCCGTTTCCTGTCCGCAACATCATTTTTTTTTCTGTGCGCCATTTCCGCCTAGTACGACTTCTGCCCCCTACTCGCGCCGCGCAGCAGCTTAGCGTGCGGACTCCCAGCGTCATAGTTCTTTGTACTTGCGTAAACCCTTAAAATAATGTTGAATAACGACGTACGAACATTTCAAGCTATGAACGGCCGTTCGGAACACATCTCGTTCGCAAGTATAGGGGCGTCTGTATAATGCTAAATGGCTGTTGTGCAAATGAGACACATATATCGCATCTAACACTGGCACAGATATCCCCGACATCAAAGAGATCAGCTAACATGAAGGACGCAGAGTGTGATGTTTAGGACTGTGGCACTGACGCGTGCCTTTGTGGCTGGGCTGGTGTTTTAGGTAGCTCTGGACATCAGACCATAAACTTCCACAGCCTGTAAGAGGAGGGACATGCCCCCCCCCCCAGAGTGCCGTGTGGACAGACTCGATCAGTGAGGACCGAGGCCCTGTCAGGCATGGGGTCCACACAGACCTCGCGTCACAGGTAAAGTCTAACTGCAATGAGAAAACTTGTTTCTGTTTTGATGTTGACACTTTACTCCAGCACTAGACACTCACATGGAACTCAGAGAGCATGCATTGTATTTCACTCCAATTAAGACAATTTAATTACATATTTAACTATGTGTTTCACAGTAAGTACTCACAATTACAGTAATTATGAGAATTTAATTACACATGTGGCGAGCTGGATAATTCATTTACTATCCTGGTATGACAAGTTCCTATACCATGAACAACGGACAAATAATAATAATAATAATGTTGAATCACTGGCTGCACACTGTTACCGTGGCGTCCACGTCGCGTCCACGGCAACACTTAAAGCAATGGATTCCCACAGGACGGACAGAAAGGGGACATCATGACTTCCCAGCATGCTTTGATGTTGACAGGTAGAAGCTATATATTAAAACTGAATTTCCCACAATGTTAAAATAACAGGATTTTATCATCCAGGTGGGGGCTCCCTTTTGTCCCCACGCATACACATAGACACAGGCATTTAACACTTTACTAAACCTCTCAGGGAAAATGAACCCCCATCCCATCCTTCCCAGTTTGCACTGGAACCAGCAGCCTGAGCAAGCCCAAGAGCTTTAGAAGCAGCGGCCAATCAGAGCGGAGCTCATCATGGCCGACTTGGCTGAAGGCCGCAGCCTGCAAATACTCCTGGACACTAGGTAACAACAATTAGAGCAATTATTTTTGGCCAGTTATTTTGGGATTCCCTAAAAAATGTGTGAAACTGGTTCAGAAACCCAGTAGAGCAGGTAAGGTGGAAGGTCTCTTTGTTCCATTGGTGCATTGCACATTTAGGTAATTCTTTATGGTAACCAATTACCAAGCTACTCCTGTGTTGCAACACACTTCAGATTGTATTTATGGTACATCAATACAAACTGGGGACAGTAACATAAGACGGATACGTACGTGGCTTAAATACCATATTATCCAATGCCGTGCCTCTGGTGCGTCCGAAAGGATAGGTCATTCTTTTCTTACCCAACACCGCCACCTTGTGGCCATTTCAATAGTGCAGCTTAACACCTGAAGGCATTTTCAGCATTCTGCAGTAGAGTCGGCTGCCAAAACCTCCGTATTTATTTCGTGTAGATGTAAAGTTAAACAGCAATGCCCTTGGAGTGCTGGGTGCGATTACACTGTGCTGTCAGTAAATGTCTAGTTTAATACAATAGGAAGCATTCACACGATAATTGACGATAATTGATAATTCACACGATAATAGTCTTCTCATCCATTCCAGGGTTTAACGCTCATTCCGCCCCTTAGTCAATGGGCACTTTCACGGTTTCATTGTAGACTAAACAAAACAATGGTAAAGTAACGGAGCCGTGCATAATTACAACACTAAATCTTTCAAATAACCAGCGAACTGCAATACGTATTTAATATATATTTATTATTTAGACTCATGGGAAACAGCTGTTTTTACAGCACAATTTGCATAAAATCTCAATACATCCTGTGGACGACCACATAACCGTGACTTCAAAGTGTCTCATAACCATTGTACATCTAGTGAAAACCCAGACAAATTTTACAGGCATGTACAGTGAGAATACTGCTTTACATACATGTACACTTTACATACATGTGGTTTTTCTCCCCATTCATTCTGTTTTCTGTTTTACATATAAGCAAAAATACTAACAAACCATCAAGGACACATGCAATATCGAGCGCGCGGACACAAGCTGATGGCATTGTCACTGTCCTGTGGCGTCGATGTCTAGGCGTTCCTGGGTTGAGATTTTACACTCATTTTAGCCAAAATGCGGGGTTATCGCTTCACTCCACGGGCGACCACGTAGATCAGTAAAAAATATTTGCTTTAAAATGAGTTTTCACATTCACATGCTCAATGGCAGACCAAATAAATAATAAAATGTCCTCTGGTATAAAAAACAATGCAAGGTATTTACAAGGTTACATGTAGGAACCATTTTCCTCACAGTTATATAATTATTATTATTATGATAATTTTTTGTTCACTAGTAAACATTGGAACAACAACAGGAATGGACGTATGGAAACGTGAGGGAACATTGGAACCGGACCAACATATTCAGCGCATATACATCTGAAACGGAACGCTTGGTGATTTTTCACATCTTAACGATCATTATCACAAACGCTTTATTGATGATGTGGAGGGACTCGCTGCCTAATTATGTTTAGATGTATGACGAGACAAAAAGCCGCTTCCCGTGAGGTGAGTGATGTGTCTGCGAAGGAGGGATCATGCATATCACACGTGTGACTGCGTCACCACACCAGCCGCATGGAGAAACGGAGGTGAAATGAAGAAAACGTGGGAATACAGAACGGAAAGCACACTCCACGCACACCCAGCAAGAAGGTAAAAAACGGAAATATTACAATAAGCACTTCTTTTCAAATAATATAGAACCATTTCATATATATTATTTAATGATATATAT
>JAODUD010000062.1:31507696-31522858 GCA_026784285.1 Stomatorhinus walkeri
GGACCTCAATGGGCTTCATAAGGCTTAATGCAGACCTCATTGGGCTTCAGAAGGCTTAATGCTGACCTCAATGGGCTTCAGAAGGCTTAATGTGGACCTCAATGGGCTTCAGAAGGCTTAATGCGGACCTCAATTGGGCCTCACTGGGGCTTAATACGGACCTCATTTGGCCTCAGGGGGCTTAATGCAGACCTCAATGGGCTTCAGAAGGCTTAATGCGCACCTCAATGGGCTTCAGAAGGCTTAATGCGGACCTCAATGGGCATCAGGGGGCTTAATGCAGACCTCAATGGGCTTCAGAAGGCTTAATGCGCACCACAATGGGCATCAGGGGGCTTAATGCGGACCTCAATGGGCTTCATAAGGCTTAATGCAGACCTCATTGGGCTTCAGAAGGCTTAATGCTGACCTCAATGGGCTACAGAAGGCTTAATGCGGACCTCAATGGGCTTCAGAAGGCTTAATGCGGACCTCAATGGGCTTCAGAAGGCTTAATGCGGATCTCAATGGGCCTCAATCAGGCCTCACAGGGGCTTATGCATGTGTGGCTCCATGTTTTACTTATTTACAGTAGCAGACGTTTTCATCCAAAGCAACGAACGTTTTTGAGTAAGCAGTTCAGACCATCCCTGGAGCGACGAGGGTTTAAGGGCCTTGCTCAGAGGCCCCAGTGTTGACATTACTTTGTTGACCCTGAGACTTAAATGGCACCCTCCTGATCACAGGCATAGTGCCCTAATTTATTACTGTAATAGGGCGGTCCTAGTACACACCATGAATAGCAACTCGAATACTGCCCCTGCACTGTGTGTAGCGTTTGCAGAGGTGGAGGTTTCAGGTCCAGAGTTTTCAAATCCTCTGTGACTGACTTTTTATGCTCAACTGGTTAATTGAAAGAAAATCTTGGTCTGGATTTGTACTCTCTGGACCTGAAATCTCCACCTCTGGGCATTTGCCCCTGTTTGCCCCTGGCTCCCTACCACAAGAAATCAGTTTTGACATTGTGGGGTATGTCCTGTGTGAACTGGCAGCCAGAGTCCTACCCTGTGCCCTATACTGTTTGGGACAAGGTTTGCTCCAATTTACCCTGGTGTACTCCAGGGTACTCTGTGCAGATGCCCCACTCCGGCCTGCATTAAGGTCCCCTCTTGGGTCCCGGAACTGCATCCACACTTGAGGGCAGCTCCGCTTCCTGCTTGGCTCCCGCTGGCATCCGTTATTCCGCTGGTTACGGGAGCAGCTTTCTCATTTTTCCACTGTTTCCCCACCCACCATTAGCTATATTTAGATGAGCCGTGAGCCTCTCTGTCTGGAGAGGAAGCTAAATTTAACTGTCATCTGATTGAAGGAGAAACCCAAGAGCCAGGATGGTGCCCTTCAAGTAGGCATAGAGAGCAGCCTGCCTCGGTGCCGTCTGGAACATCTCCGAGGAGATGCCACCTACAGCCTCAAAATTGTTGCCGAATTACTGTGGTATCGTGGAGCAAATCCAAACCCTAGGGGAAGCAGACTCCCGGTCAGCAGACTCTCTTACTTTGCAGAGTTACACGGCAGCGGTACCACAGCCAGTGACAGCCCGGAACACAGGCCCTAGCGGTTCTGTACTCCAATCCCACATTCTGGGTCTGTCTGGATGTGTAGATTGTACTGTTTTCCCCACTCACAATTTCCTGGCTGTAAACACTGTGAGTCCAATTCCTCAAAAGAGATCAAAACTGCAGGGGACAGTGTGCAGCTCAGTGGGTTAGGACATGATCTGAAGATCACTGGTTCAAATCCCAGGGTTCGTACAGTAATTCATTGTTGGGCCCCTGATAAGGGATGAAATGCTTTCAGATTTCAAAGCAAACCACAGTAAAATTCCTGACGATTAGTATTACTGTTTCAAATTTTAATCATCATTAAAACCGTGGTTGGTTACCGTGCTTTGAAAAAAACACATTAAATATTGTTCAGCATTAATTAAAGTTAAGAGCAGTCTTCCAGATGCAGGTGCACTGGTGCAGAACGCAACATGGGTTTGTTTAATGTCGGTGAATACATTGTGGTAGGCAGTGAGAGCACTCTGGTGGTTTTTAGTGTTAATGCGCATTATATAAGGTTTTCATGTGTTAACACAAGGTATTGGCTTATTATTTCATGTTATTACTTTAATGTTTATGCAAATATAAAGTGCACAGTGCTGCTAAGTATACTTATGGCTTTCAATATAAAACTTGGTGGAATTATTTCAGTTTGAGTATCAGTACTTCTTGATCATTTTCAGCACATTTTCACAATAGCGTGACAATACTGATAACCGAGATTTTTGGTCACATTACGTTTTTATATTATTTCATATCTACCCCTCAGCTAGGCCATTAACCCCAGTCTCTCCAGGGACTAACTGACCCTGCTCTCTCAGCTGTACATTGCTATAGCAAACCACATTGGACTTCAGCATGAACAGTAAAACATGGTGCTTCATAGCAGCTACTGGAGGCGTCGCGCACCCTTGGACGGATCAGGGAAGACGCCGTGGCTCTGGCTCTTGATGACGGAGGACTTCGACCCCGGAGCGCTCTGGCCCGGGGGGGCGCGGCCGTGCTCGATGACGTCGCCCTGCTCCTTTAGGGCCAGCCAGCGGGGAGTGTTATCCAGCTGCACCATATTCGACAGGTCGATCAGCACCTGGAGGCCACAGGAACGGTGGAGTCACAGCATAACTGTGCGCATGCATGCAGTGTGCCCTCTGCTGGACACGAACAGGCACTACGCTGCAATCTTTTGACTGAGTAACTCAGGCTCAGCTTGGCGAGACACTGTGGAGCGAGGCCTGCCGAAAAATAGCACGGGTGCAGTTACACCACATACTGCAGAAAAGAACCGTAAGAACATTCTTCTTCAATGGATATAACTATGTATGCAGAAACACTCACTTCACCCAGGAAGTCGTTAGAGCCCATGCGGTCGTAATCCCACACGGTTACTTCCAGGGTCTTCTTTTTCAGCTGCGAGTGGAGACAGCAATGACAACACTAAGCAAACAATCAGGCATGAGCATTACCACTGTGCCCCTGCAGGGGTCGCTGTGTCTGCAGGAGGAACCTTCATCTCCCTAGACTGCAGCTCTGCACTCAGACATAAAATTGATCAAGGGCAAATTAACATGGAAGCCGACACGTTCACTGCGAGTCGACTGGGGCGCAACTGCCTTCCCACTGACCTCCATCCTGGCTCCGCCCCCATAGCGAGGTCCTAATTAACAGGTGAACTTCCCAGAAAAGGAATCCATACTGGATCAGAGCAGAAAAGCCAGAAGGCCATTTTGTAAACAAATTTTAAGATGAGTTAAGACTTGAGGGATGAATCCCACAGAAAATGGACAGACAGACAGATCTGTACAGTGTATTTACACTGTGTATTTGAAGTGAGATTATTGGAGCATGGAACTGGTTCAGTGCTGCCTGTGCATTCCTTATCAATCTTCAGTGACATTATCTGGCACACTGATCACCCGCACAGCCACTAGAGGCAGAACTCCGTAGTGTCACCTACCTGTTCCAGGTGGATGTTCTTGTAAATGACCGTCTGATTCCACTCTGGGTTCAGGCTTTTGTTCATAGACTTGCTCCGTCTTTTGTTCTCAGCACTGCAAGAAGAGACAGATGGACAAGAGAAATAAATACATGCATGTATGAAAAGACACTTCTTACAAGACTTCAGAACCAAGGTAGGTTGGACTTTACTGAGCTGCCAATCATAGGCTGGGTTTATCCAAATGGAAACCAAAGTAGGTGGATTATCCTGAGCTACCAATCATAGGCTGGATTTAGCCAACAGAAACCAAGGTAGGCGGGATTACCCTGAGCTGCCAATAAAAATCAGGGTTTTTCCAACAGCCGAGGTAGACAGATTATCCCGTGCTGTCAATCACAGCCTGGGTTTATCCAATAGAAGCCAAATTAGGTGGCATTATCCTAAGATGTCAATCACAGCCTTGGTTTATCCAATAGAAACCAAGAAAATAATCGTAAGTAAGCAGTGGCAAGCAGTCCAAAATGACATACTATTCCTACTAAAAATAAAGACAAGTCATCAATAAATTTTGTCGCTGTTGTTATTTTGCCGCCCATAAAGTTTGAAGCCTCTTTCTGTCATGGCGACACTCAGAACCTTTAAGAACAGCAACATTACGTACATTTAGCAAATGGAATGAAGGTTTTCGAAGTGAGACCAGAGCGTGGACCAGAGCGTGGGATGTACAGGTCAGACATACATGTGCAAGCAGAAAGCTGCCTTTTCGGGAAGAACGGCACAAACACGCACACGCAACAGGCACACGGCAACGACATGGGACAAGGCCAATCCCATGAAACGCGAAGGGCGAGTGCAGCGGGAACAGGAGGATCCAATTGGCTATGAGACAACGGGGCATGACAGGCTTGACAGTGGATCGTTCACATTGATCTGCAGTGGCGTCAGCGCCAGGTCCGTGGTGATTGGGGGGGCACATGCAGCGATGCTCAACCACAGAGAATCAGTAAACTCAAAGTCATCACTTTACCTGGCATTCTGGACAACCATCACTTGGCTGAAAAATCCATTTTGGGTTTGCAGCAATTTACAGATTAAAAAAAACAGCAGTGAGGGGGGGTGGGGGCTCACTTCGGCGATAAATACAGCAAACAGGGCCAGAAACAGGGACAGACATTATGACTGAAGGCGGTGCCTGTCAACCAGGGGGGCTGTGCAGGCTGGAGTAGCAGGGATGCTGCCTCCTCTCTCGTACATGCAGCCACATGGGCCGGACAGAGAAGCCGTGACCATGGGGTGAGGGGGGTGGGGACATTATCACCAATAAAAAGGCAGCACTGTCGCCCTCAGTGGTTTGGGTAGCTTAGGATGGCATGTTGGTGTTAGAATACTGTGTGTGTGACAGGAAGGCTGCAGATGACAGTGATGTCACCGCTGGGTCTCTGAGCAAGACCCCCTGAGCTGATATGGCGGCTGATCCTGTGCTCAGAGCCCGAGCTTCACTCTCACCTCTATATGTGACTTGATAAAGGAGAGCATGCTGGGATATGTGACAACTAACTCATTCCTATGTCTCTGTATTTCTGAAAGGATCAATAAGGTACCATTGATTAAGTGAAGCCTATAACTGTACAGACAGAGTGGGGGGGGGGCATGTAATCCAAACCTTCAGGTGCCATCCCCTGCTGTATTTACCAGGGGAGTAGTTCAGATAACCATCTCAAATACCCAGAATGCACAGAGGCATTGCGGTTTTACAGAAGAACAACTATCAGCTGACAGATAAAAACTGAGAACAGAAGGACCGAAGGAAGCGCATCGTCATAGAGACAGACATGTGAAGTATCCGTGCCGATGCCGTCAGGGAGAGAGTCCCCTGCTGACGCACCCATAGAATGCGCAGAGGCTGCTTGGACGCCCAACAAATACATGAGGAGGGGCATGGCCCTCACTTTTTGCTGAGCCGCAGCGTGACGCAAGCAGCAGCGCAGCAGCGTGTCGGGCATGCAGTCTGCCATGCACTCAGAAAGCCCCGGAAAAAAACCTGCCAGCGTAAATAACGACGGTTACCCACTCTGGAACTCACCCCCTTCCAGGGAGCAGGTACACCTTGACAAAGGGGTCAGAGTAGCTGCTTCCGTCTCTGGGTGAGAGGTTCCTTGCCTGCAGGACGTGGACGATGAGGTTGCCCAGACTGCGGTCATAGTTGATTTGAAGCTGTGAAATAGATTGGAAGAACTGCTTCACTCGCTAACACTGAATGGAAAATTCACTGCTTCACTGACTAATACTGATTTGAAGTGCTGCTTCACTCATTAATACTGATTTGAAGATCTGCTTCACTCATTAATACTGATTTGAAGATCTGCTTCACTCATTATTACTGATTTGAAGATCTGCTTCACTCATAAATACTGATTTGAAGATCTGCTTTACTCATTATTACTAATTTGAAGATCTGCTTCACTCATTAATACTGATTTGAAGTGCTGCTTCACTCATTAATACTGATTTAAATATCTGCTTTACTCATTAATACTGATTTGAAGATCTGCTTCCCTCACTAATACTGACAGCAGAGCAGCAGAGGAATATAGAATAAATTTACCAGGTGCTTTTTAGCGAGCCACATAGCAGCCCCAAAACAGAGACAGACAGAAGATGGAGGTGTACAGTAAACAATATTCTGCGTTGTTATTGCAGAAGTCAGAGGCAGCAAGGTTTGTGAATTAAAAAAAAAATCATATGCAAAAGAAAAAATCTGCAGTGTCAGGGCACAGGACAGGGTATCAGGGAAGCCCTACTCCGGTCATGCTTATTAATGAGAACTCAGGATAGCCACAGCCTTCAGAGAGTTAGAAGCACGACAATGTACATGAGTACCTGGATATCGCCTGTTATTGGATGCATCTGGGTCTTCATTGGCTCTGCAAGCTGCAAAACATCAGGGACATCAGCAGAGCAAAGCAGAGCGCCCCCTGGTTGTCCCCCCCTCCCAGGCAGCACATCATGTAAAGCACGGCGAGTCATACAACACCACAGGATAAGCTTGTGCTCCTGCCTGGAGGTGACCATTTGGGACCATCATGAGACCATCCAGGTGCCCGCCCCCCATATCAGACACACCATCATTAAACCGCCCCCCATATCAGACACACTGCCTCTGTACCTGCAAGCTGCCTGAACATTTCTGAAACGTTAACAGCCTGAATCTTCAACTCCAACTTTGGGACGCAGAATAAGCAGAGAGTTATTTTTCATTTATTTACTGCCATCTCCGTTAAGCTCATGCTCAGTGCTGAGACTGGAATAAAAACTAATTCCTGGCATGTGGATAAGAAATCTGCTCTCCTGGGCCCCGATGAAGGACACCTGCATGTCTACGCACTTGTGCAGCATGCCTACAGGAGTTGGTCAATGGAACTGAAACACTGACCAATTAAGTGTTTGAGGTTTCAGTCCTATATATGTATGACCTGGTGAAAAATCTTCACTGTTTGCACATTCTCTGTAAGAGCGGAGTGTGAAGGTTGAATCAGCAGAGCAGTAGCACAGCTGTACATAAAATATCACAATCCACACAACATAATGGGAGACGTATCTCGGTTCACAGCGTGTGTCTCGCTGGCACATTTCAGCAAGTCTTTGTGTGGTCGAGTGCCAGAGTATCCAGGGTAATGTCCGCATATCACCAATGGAGGACAAACTACATCCAACAGGAGTGACTCCGTAAGCAAGAGGAAGCTGTCTGAATGGGATGTCCCGGTACTAACTTGGAATGTATACAAAAAACATAACCACAGCTACTCAACTCACTGCAGAAGTAAATGTGCACCTTCACTCTCCTGTTTCCACCAAAACTGTTCGCTGGGAGCTCCGCAGGGTTAATATTCATGGCCAGGCTGCTACAGCTAAACCTTTGGTTACTTATGCCAACACCAGATGTTGATTTCAATGGCACCAGCAGCTCAAATCTTTGGCTGTGGACACTGTTACTGTCAAGTTTATACAGTATAACATCTGGGGCAGTTATGGTGTGGAGGCTCACCACCTGCACTGTTGCACACCCAGTGCAGCATGGGGGAGGATCAGTCATGGATTGCGCTGCAATATCATGGCATTCCCTAGGTCTACTACTTACTATGGATGAATGTGTCACTTCCAAGGACTACCAAACCATTCTGGAGGACCATGTTCACCCAATGGTTCAAGCATTGTACCCTGAAGGTGGTGCTGTGTATCAAGATGCACCAATACACACAGCCAAACTGGTGAGAGAGGGGTTACATGAACATGAAAAAGAGGTCGAACACCTCCCATGGCCTCCACAATTCCCAGATCTGAATATTACTGAGCCACTTTGGGGAGCTTTGTCAGGTAATGGTTTCCTCAACCAGCATCAGGTAGTGCCTAACCACTGTTATGCAAAGCCGACACTGTAAAGGATTTGTATCTATCATTCCTAAGACAAATCAATGCTGTATCGAGTGCAAATGGGAGGCCTTTCACCATTCCAAGACATTTTTGTGGTCTAAAACCAGGTGTTTTGGTTTCACTGTCCAACCCCTGTAGGTCAATGACCTGTCTGTGCTGTTATAACTTTAATAAGTACTCCCCCACTGCTCCATTCCCTCCCCACCATCAGCAAGCTCCCAGTGGAGCAGGAGGATAGATGTTAAAGGATGATAAATACTCGGAAGACGCAATGAAGATTATAGTGAAGATCAGAGGATGAGGTGTACGCCTCACATAGAAGTACTAAGATCTACTTATGAAGGTACTCCGTGCTGAAATGCGTGGAACTCATGACTGATGCAACTATTACCAAGACTGGAGATATATCAGAATGGTAGAATCAGCTTGGGGAGACATATTTATAGGGAAGTGAGAGGCAGAGGTGTAGCTGGACCCAGAGAACTTGCCGGGAGACCCATCAAACTTGGGCTTTCCCCTGGAGAAGGCCTGGATGGCCCAGTGATGCTAACTGTCACTTATTTTGCAGGACTTGCCTTGCTGCTATGCCGCTTCTTGCTAACAGAGGGCGATCCCGGCCGCGCTGGGCTGGGGGTGGCTCCTGGGTGCGCTCGTTGCCCTTTCTCCATGGCAGGCAGAACCGAAGAAGGTGACTTCTGCTGAGAAACCTTCTGCAGTTCGGCGGCCAGCTGCTTCGGATCGATTCCGGGGGACCTCTGCCTGTCTCCTGGGGATATGTCACACCAAGAATGGTTACACGCCGTTAAAAGAAGTGTCACATCTTCCCTAGTAGCTAGATGGAGTCCATTCAGATGTCTGCCCAGTCCCTAATTCAACCTGATGGAAGCGGCCTCCGCCCCAGCTGATTAGGCACACAAAGCCTGCGGATCTGTATACCTTCAGGTCTGGGTCAGTTCCGGTCATCTCCATCATGACACGCAAATGTTGGCAAGGCTAATTCGTCATCCCTTCGCGATGATTCATCGCAGGATGTGCTCATTCTCCACTTACCAGCTTTCGGTTGGTCCAGAAGCTCCAGGCACTGGAAATGACCTGAATCGGACAGCATGTTCAGATCCCTGAGACAGAGCAGAGACAGTTTTATCAGTGTTCACAGGCCACAAATTATTACATCGCTCTGGATGCTAGTCTGACATTTTAGCCCCATGTTGAGATTTCTGCACTACCATTACCCTGAGATCGCTCTTTGTGTTAGAACATAAGAACATAAGAAATTTACAAACGAGAGGAGGCCATTCGGCCCATCAAGCTCGATTGGGGAGAACTTAATAGCTCAGAGTTGTTAAAATCTTATCTAGCTCAGATTTAAAGGAACCCAGAGTTTTAGCTTGCGCTACACTAGCAGGAAGACTACTACGACAATCAGGTACACAGGCAGAGTAGTATTCCTGAGTTTATCTCAATGGTATTTTAAGGAGCATTAACTGGGTTTTAATGATAATCGAAGAGCGAATGTGGGTACGGGGGAGGTGCGGAAAGTGAGGATGACTCACAGTCTGACACAGATTTCCACTTGGCTGCTTGATCGCATCACGAGGCCCTGGACCTCCTCGAATGTTTTACCCGTCAGAGGAATCCCGTCCCACTCCAGGACCTGCATTCCTGTAACCAGAAGATGGGGTAGATTTGATTCCACACCCAGCAGCTAGGTGGCACGTCATCAGCTTTGCTCACTTACCTGCTTATTATTGACAGCCTCATTAGCGTTAATCGTATTTGCCCAGACTTACACCTATTTATACTACAACCCAGCATGAGTGGGGACACTCAGCTCAGCTGGGCTATGCATATAGCTGCAGCGTGATTTCCAAGCATCCCTGCTAAATGTCACCTCACTCCTTAACACCAATCAATCGATAACACAGCAAAGAAGAAGAAACGTGTAATCTAAGCAGGACCTGGGGGACACTTCATTAATGAAGCAGCATCTCCCTCCAATGAAGCAGAGTTTCTGCCTTATTCTCCCTTTGGGGAACCAAAATTAAAGAACAATCAAAGAAAAAATAGCATGTTGTGCCTTTAAGATGGGTGCTAACATGACAGCCATGTGTTCTGTTTCACAGGTCAAACAGGCACGCTTCTTGCTGATGCCATTCATCCTCTCGTGCGGGTCCTCCCTCTGATATTGTGCGCCAGCCTGTGAATGTCTCTTGAGCGTGAGGCTGGGACCCATGCCACGGCTCAGTCTGTGCTCGTGTGACCTCACTCATCATCACTTTCTGTGTCCTTGTACTGGGCCGTCTGGGAATCAATGAATGAAGCCTGGATCCAGATTCCCTCATTAACCCCAGAACATGCTGAACATCTGATGAAAGACACTGTATATGTGTTTTCTTATTTATCTGACAGATGCTTCTATCCAGAGCAAGGCACGTTTTTTTTGCAAAAGCAGGGTCAGCCAGTCCCTGGAGTAATTGGGGGTTCAGGGCCATGCTCAGGGGCCCACCAGCGATATCATTAGGGGCCTTGCTCAGGGGCCCAGCAGCGATATCATTAGGGGCCGTACTCAGGGGCCTACCAGCGATATCATTAGGGGCCTTACTCAGGGGCCTACCAGCGATATAATTATGGGCCGTACTCAGGGGCCTACCAGCGATATCATTAGGGGCCTTACTCAGGGGTCCACCAGCGATATCATTAGGGGCCTTGCTCAGGGGCCCACCAGCGATATCATTAGGGGCCTTACTCAGAGGCGCACCAGCGATATCATTAGGGGCCTTACTCAGGGGCCCACCAGTGATAGCATTAGGGGCCTTACTCAGAGGCCCACCAGCGATATCATTAGGAGCCTTGGTCAGGGGCCCACCAGCGATATCATTAGGGGCCTTGCTCAGGGGCCCACCAGTGATATCATTAGGGGCCTTACTCAGAGGTCCATCAGTGGCAACATTAGGGGACTTGCTCAGGGGCCCACCAGTGCCATCATAGGGGCCTTGCTCAGGGGCCCACCAGTGACATCACTCTGCTGATCCAGAGATTTCAACCAGTGTCCTGATCACAGACACAGTATCCAAGCCTGCTGAGCCACACACACTTAAATCCACAAACTCTTAAATTCTTGATTCAGAAACTATAACAATATATGCTACATAACAACAAGACCATTACAATATGTGATCATGACAAGTAGTTAGACAGTTCATGGACATTTTGCTCCTCTTACTCTAAGTCTTGCTCTTTATCTGTGTTAGTTCTGTCATTGGGAAGCAGGGTCTGTCTCCCAGCCTTCCCACCTCAGCTATAAAGGTATATCCGCCTTGAACGGCGTGTTTGTTTCTCTTATTGTTCAATGCTTCTTAAATGTCTCCTCAGATGCTCTGTAATGTTTCTCACGCCTCGCCTGTGACCGAAGAGGGCGAAATTACAGTGACAGAAAAGACACACAGGGCAAACACAGCATGCCTACACACACACCCCACACGCGTGCTCACGTCACTTACACAAACGACAGCCTGTCCTCAAGCATGCCGTTTGTTTATGCCACAGTTCTTCAGCTGCATGGAAAAATGAGATGAATGAATGCAGCACCTTCACACTAATGGGTCAAAACACACAAACGGACTTGAATGTCTACGACCTCCCACAGCAATCTCAGTGTGACTTCACAGTGCATCCTCATAGTGTGACCTAAGAGCATGACCTCAGTGTGACCTAACAATGTGATCTCACAGCATGACCTTACAGTGCAACCTCAGTGTGACTTCACAGTGCATCCTCATAGTGTGACCTAAGAGCATGACCTCAGTGTCACCTAACAATGTGATCTTACAGCATGACCTTACAGTGCAACCTCAGTGTAACTTCACAGTGCATCCTCATAGTGTGACCTAACAATGTGATCTCACAGCATGACCTTACAGTGCAACCTCAGTGTGATTTCACAGTGCATCCTCATAATGTGATCTTACAGCATGACCTCAGTGTGACCTAACAGTGTGATTTCATAGCATGACGTTACAGTGCAACCTCAGTGAGACCCTACAGTACAACCTCAATAGTGTGACCTCACAGTGTGACCTAACAGCGTGATCCTACAGTGCAACCGAATAATGAGACCTCACAGTGTGGTCTCATGGTGCGTTCTCAGTGTGATCCTACACTGCAGCGTAACAGTCAGACCACATAGTGTGAAAGCACAGTGCAACCTCACACACAAAAGCATTATCTGATTTTCACTGTACATGGTTTGGCAGTTTGGAGATTGGCTTCACATACAAGCCACCATCCGAGAAATTTTCTGTGCTAATTTCCGCACATTCACTTTAAATAAGAGAAGAGGTGCCCTGGCGAATCGGTGCGTGAGCAGCCCAAGGGCAGTGAGCAGATGCTGCCATCTCCCTCCTGCCTTCTTAACTTATCAATAAGGTGCAGCTTGCTGCTCTCAAGCCCACCCTTCCTGTCCTATCATGGCACGGCCTTACCTGACTGACAGGTCATGTGGCCGTTCAGCTTCATGTGTGCTGAAACAAAGACACAGTAGAAATAACAGGCCGACCCTTGTTGTGTTTTTGATCCCTGACCTCTTGGCTGTACATGTGATTGGATCATCATGTTTTGACCTCTGACCTCTTGGCTATGTGTGCGAATGGATCGTATCGTTTTGACCTCTGACATTTCAGCTATATGTGTGGCTGGATCATTGTGTTTTGACCTCTGACATTTCAGCTATTTGTGTGACTGGATTGCTGTGTTTTGATAAACCCAGCATTAAAGACAGATTAAAGACATAAAACCAAAATTAAACCTGATAAAACTGCAATAACTGTAATACAATAGACATAGATCCTCTTCCTAAGCCAGGAGGTCTCAAAAACGCAGCAGAGCACTCTCACCTTCCATGATCTTTCCAGCATGTTCTATGGAAGAGCCGGGCAAAACCTCGGCCACATATGCCCCGATCTCCCTGCAGTTCCCTGGTATCTCCTTTCCACCCACCACGCGGATGCCAAGTCCAGCACCTGCAGAAAGCCACAGTGATACTCAGCCGTGCAGCCCAGAGAAAAGCACAACTGCCTATATTTTTAATGGAGGGATCAGTCAATTAGAGTCAATTACAGCAGTTTATATAAACAAGTTATTTTCACATTTATTTCCCCTAACAGCTTTAATCAATTTGCATGCTCAGGTGTTGCAGGGCCATGACCACAGCCTGGTGTAGCCTGGGCATTAAGCCGGCCTGCCCCTCTCTCGTCCGGCCACTCTGTAACGGGTATGTACATGAGAGTGTTACACCTTGAAGGTCCGCACCTGAAACGCTGTGGTCGTTAGGGTCTCTCTGGACGTTCACTCGAGCGTAGGGGTAAGGGTAGCGGGGCTTCACCTGGCCAGAAAACAAGCATTTCCAAATGAAACTTTCTTTGCTATTTGTTCAGATACATGTACAAGCATACTGGAATGTGTTAGGTGTCATATATCCCATCATGCTCTCCTTTTTAACTCAGACACACATATAGAGGGTACCTTGAGGTCTGAGCACAGAGTCAGCCATCTATCCTGCACTCCTGGAGCATATTTCAGGTGGTTAAAGGTCAAAGCTCAAGGGCTCAAAGGGGATGTGGGTATTTGGCTGAGCATGGGATTTGAACTAACAACCTTCTTATTACAAGTACAGGTGGCCACCCTTCACTCCCCGCTATTTTCTTTAATCATTGTGTAAGCATTGTATGTAGTTAGTGTGAAATGTGATACAACCAATTTCCTGTGTGTAGTACATTAAAATCCCATGCACTGCCTCACAGAGATCAACCTGAAGGTGTCACTGATAGCCATGCACTGGTGACATAAGTGGCAACACAAGGCCATTACCTCTCCAAGCTGATGGATCTGCTTGTGCAGGCCAGTGTTCCCATCCGTGACACGTCCCTCCCGGGGCCCATTAAACCAGTCCATCTCTTGCTGCCGTAGCTGATACGCTGTGGGAGATGGATCCCAAACATCAGTCAACCTGACCACAGGTTGACATTGCACAGCACACACATGCTCAGGTTGGCTTTACAAACCATGTATGAAGACACAAAGAGGAAAGGGACCAGGAGCCAATGGAAGGACTTTGGGGGCATAGGGGATTATGGGACGCATGCATTTACATCTAAGACTTTTGGCTGATAAGGACCCTTCATTGATGACCTGAAACTAAAAAGTGTCCTCAAGTAACCAGACCCCAGAAAGATCCTGCAAATGTAAAGTGCAACACATCAAATCATGATGAGGGTGATAACAAAGTCAGACTGTCTGCCAAGCTGCCCAATCCAAGTCCAGCTTTTGCAAACGTCATTGTGACTTGTCAGTCTTTCCTATAAATTCTTTTTCAAAAGGGATTTGTATCACCAAAGAGCCATTTCACATAAATGTAAACTCTCCGTAGAGTGAAAATCCCTGAGGTTCGGCAGCCAACTCTTGAATGACTTCTAATTTCAAATTATGTTTCTTAAGCATTGCAATAAAGGACAAACAGCTTCCTGTTAGCCTTCAAATAGTTATGGTCCGGGGGTGTGTGTTAGGGTCGATGTGCCAAATGCACTGTGATGGGAGGAGAGCTGATGACACACATTCACGTAGACTGCAATGAGTCATCCATAGACAGGGGGTGGTGTACTTTGTGACTCTTCCTGACTCTCACCTTCCACATTCCAGACCGCTGCTGGTACAGAACATATAATGTTGATTCCAAGAAAACCATATTGCCTGGTAATCCACATCGAGATGAACAATAACCCAGAGAACATGTAGTTACCTGAGCAATGCAAATAACTATGTGATGTGGCTACCAGTGCGATGTGGCTATCTGTGTGATGTGGCTACCTGTGCGATGCGGCCTTCTGTGTAATGCGGGTACCTGTGTGATGTGGCTACCTGTGCGATGCGGCCTTCTGTGTAATGCAGGTACCTGTGCGATGTGGCCACCTGTGTGATACGGCCTCCTGTGTAACGTGGGTACCTGTGCGATGTGGCCACCTGTGCGATACGGCCTCCTGTGTAATGCGGGTACCTGTGTGATGTGGCTACCTGTGTGATACGGTCTCCTGTGTAACGCGGGTACCTGTGCGATGTGGCCACCTGTGTGATACGGCCTCCTGTGTAATGCGGGTACCTGTGTGATGTGCTACCTGTGTGATACGGCCTCCTGTGTAACGCGGGTACCTGTGCGATGTG
>JAODUD010000062.1:31527874-31538771 GCA_026784285.1 Stomatorhinus walkeri
GGGGGGGTAGATAAAAGGCAATGTATAAAAGCCTATGTATTAAAATACTATTCAGAGACAGTGTGCAAATGGTAATACATTCAGACATGAACAAATTTCATCTTGTATTTTACTGAATGGAGGATCCACTGCATCCCGCCAAACGGTACTTACTGAATAGCTGTCAGAGAAGTGGAAGCTAGGGCCCGTCTGCCTGTCTGCCGTGAGTTTTGCCATGTTCAGGTCCAGCGGCGGCGTGCTGTTCGGGGCATTTGAAGACTCCGAGCTGAAAGTATTATGCGGGCTTGAATCTCCGACGGATTTTTCGTAAGAGACGTACTCCAGAGAGGTCTTGGGGGACAGAGGAGAGACAGGCGAATACAGCACCTTGGGAGACTTGGGAGTAGACGGTGCTATCTGCAGAGAGGACCCGTCTGCTTTCAGGTGAGCGGAGTAGCCTATTTCTAAAGGGCCTGGCCTCCTCTTATCTCTTTGGGGAGACCTCCTCTCTGAAGTCAAGCTGCCACCCCTGTGCGATTTTTCTGGGGAGCATAACTCTACCTTAGTATCAACGTGGGTCCTGACTGATGGCCGTTTCACAGCCCCAGAGGGTTCTGTCTGGACTGAGATTTCGGCTACTGTCTGGATGGCAATGCTGGACAACTTGGAGGACTGCTTCCCCTTCTCACCCTCTGCCGATCTGCTGGACCGTGCCCGGCGCCGGCTCCTGCTGGGGACATCCCACTCGTCTTGGTCCTCCTCGTCTGTCTGAACACTGCTGTCCACGCTCTTCCTGGTCCTCCTTTTCCTCCCAGCGTAAGCCCTATCCGCTACATCCTCACTGTCCGCCTGGACCCCACTGTCTACTGTTGTCTTCTGGCCATCAAGCTGTATCGTGTTGCTGAGCTGGAGGTGAACCTGTCCATCTGACTCTTTTAGGGGCACATCACATCCTGGCATGATTGGTATATATTTGCCAACTCCCTGAGTGGGAACTGAAAACCAGACTGGGTTCTGTGGGTTCTCTAACCCAGTAACCACGGAAGCTGCAGTGGTCTCATCCTTCACTGGCCAGAACTGTGTGTCGTCGTGGCCCACATACTGAATGTCCTGTGGTATCTGCACGGAACCGCTGAGCGGAGGAACCCCCTCCGAGGGATCATAGCCATACACTTCTCTCATCTTTTGCTCCTGCAAATGCAGCTGGAGCTGCTGCTGGAGTTGGTGTATCTGCTCCAACTGCAGCTGGTGCTGGGCGTACGTCTCCTGCTGCATCATAAGGTGAGCCTGGCGCTCCTCCTCTTGCTGGAAGAGGAGCTGCTGCTTCATCGTCTGCAGCTTCTCCAGTTCCTGTTGGACGATGATCTGCTCGTGCTCCCGGAACATCTGCATCTCCTGCCGTTCCCACTCAAGCTCCTCTGCCTGACGAAGCTGCTTCATCTTTTCCAGCTCAAGAAGCTCACGCTCCTTCTGGAACTGCTGCTCCTGGCTGCTGTCCGACACCTGAAGGACTGCAGCGCTGAAAGGTTGTGTTGCTGGTACTATGGTCTCCAGTGGTGCGTCAATATATGTGCCAGGGACCCCCGTTACCATAGGAATGACTGCAGGGAATGCTGAAGGGAGAGTCTCCTTGCCAGTTTCTATGAGAACACCTCCATCTCCCATCGTGGTGGTTAAAAAACTATATGACGGTGAAAGACACTGATCGCCTCTGGAATGCATTCCTGAGAAATCTTTATATGCTGCACTAAATATAGAGACCGGCTGGGTCGTGATTGCATATGTAGAAGGAACAGGCGCTGCGACGGAGGAGTACACTACTCCATTTGAACATTTCAAGACACTATTCACACTGAAGTGTGTCCCAGCAGCTGCACGTTGGGTGGCATATGGAGGAAGAGTCATCCTCGCATATCGCTCCGCTGATCTACTTGAGTAGTCCATAATTTCACCTGTAGACATAAGTGTAAAATTATTTCTTTCAAACAAGGCATTTCTGCAATGGCAGACAGGACAGTAAAGCTTATTCAGGTGTCAGAAAGCAAACCAGAGCGCATGCAGAAACGTCCAGCCTCTCCAGGTTGGCACCATGCCATGCCAAAACCATCTGTGGGCACACACATGCGTCTGTGCACAAAAATACGTCAAGACAAAAAATGTAAAATGACTCGGAGATCAACACAAACACTTTTCAAAAATGAAGACACAAAAAAAGAAAAAGAAAAAGGAACAAAAAAGGAAGAACAAACATCAGGCCGGTATAAGTGGAGGCAAGTCAAAATGATATTTCAGTGACAGATCGGCAATGCCCTCATACTGACCTGTGGACATTTTTCCAGATGACAAGTCCACAGCACCCTCCATTGGCCCATTATGATAATCATAACTATTTTTGCTTTTATAGAAGAACAGTCCTGCCTCGGATAAGTTGGTATCAGACATCGAGGGCTTCATGCCACAAAAAGCCTTGCTGCCGGCAGGTCCTGAGCGATTGTATTGGTAATGATCATCTCGGTATCCGAACCGGTCTTCTGGAAGGGCTGGTGTTGGCCGCGGTGTCGTGCATATGCCTGCGAAAGGAAGTTTGTAGACCATGTCGCAGCAGACAGCTCGCCGTCCCCCAGTAAGATCCACAGGCTGGGGGTCATCCTCAACAACAGTGGTGAGGACCTCGGAGGTCGACTCCTCAAGAGTGACTACAGTTTGAACCGGCTTTGTTTTGGTTAGGTCTACCGCCCCCACCACCCCGGTCTCAATACACATGGTGCCATGGGTCATGCTCACTGGAATGTCACCAATGGGTGACTTGGTTGTTTCTATGCC
This sequence comes from Stomatorhinus walkeri, assembly GCA_026784285.1. NCBI lineage: Eukaryota > Metazoa > Chordata > Actinopteri > Osteoglossiformes > Mormyridae > Stomatorhinus > Stomatorhinus walkeri. The sequence continues at coordinate 31,530,677 of JAODUD010000062.1, forward strand.
AGTAATCGCCCCAAGAGAAAGATTAATGGGAGTGTCGATACAGAAGCTGCTCATAGGTTTTGAATCTAGAGGCCTATATATTATTTGGGCAACAGGCTCAAATGTCTTGGATGTTGTTAGCTGAAGAGGAGTTGAAAAAACAGAAGCATGAGTCAAAGGCCTGTCCATAACACTGCTGGGTGTCACTGTGGCAGAGCAGGTGACAGTTATACTGTCAGTAACAAAAGACAGGGTCGGAACCGGTGATGCTGCTGCACTGAGATTTACTATTGCCGAGTGTACGGCACTCGTTGGACGTCCACTGCTATCACTTGAAAACGACTGGCGCCGAGAATCCAGGGAAGACAGATCCATCCCTTTCTCAGTCATGGGAATGCTGATCTTCAAAGTACGAAGATCCACCACATCTCCATAGTAGGGAACCGGGCCATTTTCTTTTGGCTTCAGTTGCACTTTGGTTGCCATTTCGGAAGGAATGCTGATGGCAATGCTAGGACTTATGGGACTGGGGGAAGGCGGTAACCTTTCACAGATCAGAGAGACCATTGTTCTCTGAACTTCTGTGGTGACCACTTGGGTGACGAGGTTAGGAAAACTAGCAGGTTGCCCAGAAACTGAAACAGCCATGTGTCCTCCATGCATTCCCTGATGTTCCACAGACTTTGTGTACTGAGTAAATGGAGGAAATGCACTAGGTGCATCAAAGGTCGGATGTGCCATATTTGTTTGGAACATTTCGCATTTATTTGTGGATACTTGGGTAGTTATGCTTTCAGTTGGTGAGTTAGGCTGTGAAGGTAAAGTAATGACTACATATGCTCCATTTAAGGTGCTTCCACTCCTTGGGGTCCATGGCGACTTAGGTGATGCTGCATTCATTTGGCACTCTGGTGAAGTGCTCAAATTTAATGACAGTGCAGAGATGCTATGTGGAGATGTGGCTAGTGTGCTGCTTGTTATGGGTGGCTGACTAACAGTATATTTATAATGAGGAGAAATAGCCTCCTCTTGCTGAATATTGACTGGTAACCTATCTGGGATAGGTGACAGTATTGGTGGAGGCACCTGTGGTCTGTACATTGAGTATGATGTACTTAGGTCTCTAACTGGTTTAGTCACATGAGCCATTGTTATAGGTTTTGAAAGGGCCAGTGGTCCAGTAGGTGAAATTATTGGTGGTGGTGGTGCTGCACAAACAGGTGGCATGTCTCTAAGGGAGAAAGGTGGCTGAGGTTGGTAGGGGCGAGGTAAGGATTGTGTTTTAAGAGGTCCAGCTACTCTTTCCTGGGATGAGTAGCTGAGTAATGCTACAGGACTAGGGGGCGCTGTTCGAACAGAAGATGTTATTATAGCACCAGGAGTAGACCCGATTCTTGGTGGAGAGGAAGAGTATAGGGTTATAGCAGGTAAGGATGATACATCAACGACTGCAGAAGATACAGGGCAGTCCACTTGTTTCACATATTTTGATGAATTGGTTATTAAGGAATCAGTATCAAAGCTGGGCACAGAGATCACAACGTGTTCCTTTGTAGATGACTTCAGAGGGGGTATGGCATATGATTTAGTAGTAAAGGTGCTTGAGATAGTTTCTGACTGAGGAGGAGCCACTGATCTCTCAACATCTGTGGACTTCATGGAATCTCTCACACCACGCTGTATGTCCACAACTACAGAATGCATGTATGTGGACAAATTAAGTGGCGATGGACATGAAGGTGGTGCAGACTGGCTGCTGGAAGCTGTCACTGGTGCTGCAGGGGCAGATGCATTAGAGACTGTAACCAGTTCTAAACTTGATTTTAATTCTGGGGATGGAACAGTAGTTGGAACGAAAATAGTGACTTGAGCCATGACAGGGGGTAAGGTCGGGGGTGCTTTCTCTAAGTATGGATGGGGTTTCGAAGCTGAAATCTCAGTGGATGCAGCAGACAAGTCTAGTGCTAGTGGTGATGAAGCTAAAGCACCCCTTACTTGGGGAGCTGAAGTATCCTTTGCATGGGGCACTTCACAGACAACTGTTAAGGGTTCTATTTCAGCGGGAGGTAAAACTAGAGGAAGAAATGAAGCAGGACCCGGAGCAGAAGTACAACTGGGATGAGGAGCTGGATTATCTGTTACTTTGGGGACTTCAGAAATAACAGATATTGGTTCCATTTCAGCAGAGGCAGAAGCTGGAGTTGGATCAAGAGAAACGACTGGAGTAGGACGTAGTGATATGTTTGAATCACGGAATGGCAGGGAAGGTGAAGTTGAACTAGATATCGTTTGAGCTACGAGACAAACAGCAGATAATGGATTCAATTCAGAAGAAGTTGGAAGAGGAGGTAAAGCCACAGCCAGAGGTGGAGCTCCAGCTTTAACTAAGCTTTGTGTTTCTGCTGGAGATGGGACAGTCACTGGGTGCGGGACACAAATCATTGATACTGGCTCTGTGTCTGCAGAAGTGGTGACTGAAACAGGAAGAGGGGCTGGACGTGCAGTGCCTGTTGGCTTGGGCACTTCACAAACAACTGATGTAGGTTCCATTTCATCAGCAGTTTGTGCATCAGCACCGCTGTCGCTTATCATAAATGATTGCTTGTCTTTAATTTTCTCTTGGAGAATTTGTGGAGCATCAGACAATGGGACTGTATCCTGTTTTTCTGTAACATGGTCTCCTTCTACATCTTCCTCTGCAGATGAGCACTGAGTTATTTTCAGATCAGGTATAAGGTGCACAGTGTTTGAATCAACATAATCATTTTGACCACCAGCATGGACTGGTATTTTGTGTTTTTCTGTAAAGCCATATTTGGAAGATATTAACTGTGGTGAGTGGGACACTGCTTGGGTGGGCCTTGCTCCAGGTGATACAGTAGTGCTTTGTTGACTCATTAATCCCATAATTGCAGCATTAACAGTGTTTTCATGCTTTTCTGTGTCACTTGGAGACACAGCTACAGAGAAAATATCACTGACAGGAGGCAGTATCACAATCTCTTGCAGATGTTCACTTATCTGCTGAGTTGGTTTTGGTTTCAGTTCTTTCAGCGTTGAATCCTTCCCTTCTTGTGGCATCCCTTCATACTCCTCTGGTGACTTTTTATCCTCTTCATGCACTGAAAGTGTACCTGTTCCTTGCTCTGGGATCATTATTTGAACTTGGTCTTTAGTTCTATGCTTTTGTTTCTCCTCAACTACAGAATGAAGCGATGGTTCACATATTTTATGCACAGCGGGAATCTGCCTTGCACGACACTCAGATTTAGGTTCAATGCCTGAGGAATCTGCAGGCGATCTGCAGAGTTTTTCCATTTCCTCTGACTGTCGCAGCTCTTGTGTTGGAGAGGCATCATCAATGGGGGAAAGCTTCCTTGGAGGAGTGGCCGAATGTTCTCCTCTCCTCTCTAAACACATCTCCTCTTTTCCTTTCTTAGACTTTCTACTGGAGCCCCTCTTTGCCAGATGCTGCTGATCCTTGTCGCCCCACCTGTCTTGCTCCCTGAGGAGTTCTTCTTCTCGCATTTCCTCTTCCTCAGAGGAGTCCTCAATAGTTGGCAGTATGTGGCCATGTTGCCTGTGTCTAGCCTTTCTTTGTTTACTTTGCTCACTCAGTTTCTTATGACTCGGACTGCTGTCGCTATCCTCATCCATTGAAGACACTGAAGTTGGTGATGTCCCAGGCGTAAAACTGGATGCGTGGAAGCTGGAGGATCCTTCACCCTTTGACCTGTCCTCTGGGGAATTAGGTAGGCTTTCCAGCTCATCATCAGCTAAACTCTGTTGTACAGGGCCTACATATTTGTATGGTAAAGTAGAGCTATACTCATGGTCTTGTTTCTCAGAAGGTCTTTCCTCAGCTTCATCGTAGCTAATACTGATTGTTTTGATAAGCTTCTTGGACTGCCCAGAGGCACCTCCCTCTTCCTGCTTGTGCTTCTGCCAAGGTATGTCCCCCTTTCCATCCTTGTGCAAATCCAGGTGCCTATCTGTTATAGATTTCCTTTTAACTTCCTCTTCATCGCTGATGGATAAGTTTTCCTGCACTCCCTGCAGTACTGTTGAGGTTTCAGCCACAGTATTGTCCTCGACAGAATCATAAAATTCTGCTCCACTTGGGATTGCATCATTTACCTTCAACTTTCTGTGGCTGGCAGAGAGTGACTGCTCCTCTTGTTGGACCTCTCCTGGCATTGCATGTGTATGGTGCGATTCTGGGGATACAAATAGAGTTCTTGGGCTGTGGCTGTCTTTTTCTTCATTTCTATCATCATATAAATTATTGTCAGTTCTGCATAGCTGAACTATGGATGTTGTTAGTGCACTTGTTTCTAAGTTTGTCATATCAGAAGGACTTGAAGTGATCCTCTGGGCAGCAGTGTCCATATCTTCTAGAGGGGCTCCTTCAATTTTTATTTCTTCCTCTGTCCCTTCCGAAGGTTGTGCTATTGATGTTGTCCTTGAAAGTACTCTGCCTGGAGGTGGTGTTGCACCTGCCTTCTCTGGAAGAACATCTAAAGCTTCATGTTGATGAGCAGGGCCACAGCAAAGAAGCGCCTCTGCTTGATCTGCAGACTTATGATGAGCCGGTTCCAATTCTGGAGGGGAAGCAGCTGATGCAAGAGGAAGAAAACGTTCAGGAGGAGCAGTAACAGCTTGAAGAGGAACAGTTCTAGATTCTGGGTGAGAAGAAAGCATAGGTACTAAAGCAGGCTTCTCTGGAGGAGTGACAGGGGTAGAAGGTGGAGTTTCTTTTGTTATTACAGTAACATCTTCTGGAGAAGATTTTAACACCGAAGGAACAGCGGTAGTCTGCACAGAGTCAGTATCAGGCTGTGGGTGGCCAGCGGCTTCTACAGCTGATGGTGTCGGCTCAAACAAAGGAGAAGGAATTTGAGAAGCAGCAGACTCTGCAGATGCACTTTGAGAATCAGAGAAATCTGCACTGGACTCTGATGAAGAAATGGCAACTTCAGGGGGAAGAGTAGGTTCAAGAGTAGAAATACTTTCAAGATGAAATGCAGTGTCTTTTGAAGGATCCACAACTTCAGGGGCAAGACTAGGCTCATAAAGAGACTCTATATTTGCCTCAAGGGGTCCAGTGACAGTAGCCTGTTCCAATGTGTGAGCTACAACAGGGGGCACATGCCCAGAAGTGGCAACATCAACTTTAGGAGAAGAACTTAGCTCGGCAGAAGTATCAGTGGAAGTACTCGAACCTGTAGATTCAGGAGAGGGGCCGGCTGGAGCTGGAGCTGCAGGAGGTTCAGGGGGAGGAGTATCAACTTCAGTGAGGGGGCTATCTGCAGAATATTCAGATTCTGAAGAAGCAACAGCGGCTTCAGGGGGGTGTATAAGTTCAGGATGTGTCATTTCAGGGGGATGTATAAGCTCGGAATGTGCAACTTCTGGGTGTTTAAGACAAAGTTCTGGCTGAAGAGATTCTTTTGCAGGTAGAGATGTAGGCCCTAGAGGAGCAATCTCACATTGAGGAACAGGAGTGGCATCTTTTGCAGGAGGTGTGGACTTGGGATCCTTTATTCGAGGGGATGTAAAGTCAGCAGGAGTAGCTGTGGTTTCATTAGCAGAGCCAGCTCCATTGCTAATTGAGGAGAGCTTCGAAGAGTCAGATGGAGCCTTGTGATCAGCAGCGGTCTTCTGGGCACTAGTGGGTCCTGAATGGGCGGCTTCTTTTGCAGGGACGGCCTGACTTTTCTGCTGACTGGCTGGCTTTGATGGGGGGGGCAGGGGTGGCGGTGGCGTCATGCCCATGTCTCCAAGCTGTCCAGCAAGGGCCCGTTGTGTTTGGCAGCTCAAACAGAGCCACTCGTTCTGTAAAACAAAACGGGAGGCAAACAGATGTCAGTAATCTAGTGGGCGCGTCCAAAGCCTGTATGAACGTTGAGCTTTTTCATACACGAAGAACAAGGCCTGAGTGCACCAGGAGAGCCAAGATGTTGAATTACACAAACAGCACATAGGAAGCACCTTCCACCCTGAGTGATAACAACCTCATCACGTCCATCTTTTGGATTCACTATTAAATATGTTTTAGACAATTTCAACCTGGCTATAAAATAATCCTGCATTTATAATTCCATTGTAAAAAAAAAAGAGGCTGAATCATGGTCTTTTTAGAATGTCGTCACATTTAGGTAATTTCACGTTAATGTGTTAAAATTAATCAGTGTTCATCCCTCACAAAAGTGAATGAGTGACTCTGAAAGTGCACACAGCACTCTGCATCGCATCAGATAGAGCTGCATGTAATAAACTGCTGTGAAATATCTATTAGTAGGCAAGATTGAAAACGTGATTCAGTTTTATAGGGCAGTTACAGCTTTTCTAGCATAATGCAATTCCGGGTATTAAATGCCCTCTGACGGAGACGTTCGCTCCTCACTTTATCTACGTTTCATTTCCAGGCCCAGTTGTGGTTTGTATCTCTATGCACCTGCACAAAGCCCCGCTGTCAGCACATTCCGCAGAAAAAAGGAAAACATGAAAATCGCTGAAATCACCCACTTTGCCACCCGTTTTAAGTTGTGCTCCACATTTAATTTCATCCTCTTCTGCTGACTAGGAGCAAGCTGCTGTCTGTCAGTAGCTATTTTGCTCAGAGCATGCAGACATCGTCAAGCCAACCCCCACCCTCCTCCCCTGCCACTCCGTTCCCCACGCAAGGGCCACACACGCCGCCCGCCTTAGTCACGAAAAGCCAGCGCAGGGTGACGTCAGCCGCTCCAGTGAATCAGCCGCAGCGTGACCGACCCTCCCTGTTTCTAATCTCATGCTGCCAGGGCTGCCGGGATTCCCGCTCAGTTCGTGCCTGTTCGCAGCTCATGCAGAGGACATCACGCAGCAGTGCATCATGGGAATGCTCACATCACTGTGAAGGCAGTATCCTGGCACCCCATCGTACCCCTTTTCAGCCTGAGAGGTGCCAGAAAGTCAATAAATATAGATCAGGAGGAAATGGCCAAGGCCGGAATAAATCGAGACATCTGGGAAACATGCTGTTCCCTGATCCTCCTCTTCCTGTCACCGAGTTATACAGGCACATGAAACACACAGCAGCAGCATGTACAGCCCTCAGAATAACACACCATGAGACGAAGGTGACTAGGCATGTAACGACTCAGTTCACGATTTGGTTCGATTCATGATGTCGGATTCATGATTCGATTTTCCCACATTTTTGAAAGAAGAAAAATTACAAAGAAAATGTAATTATCAAAGAACCGCAACATTTATTTTCACATTCTTTATTAACTTAAATATTCCTTTTGTTAAATGAAAAAGTACATGTTTTTTCATTTCCTTAATAACTAGCAATAAATATTTACAAACATTTGTAAAAGCTGGAGAAAAATATTTATTTCCACGATTTGAATCATCATAAATTTGTACTGTGATTTATCATTATACAAATATATCATTACATGTCTACAGGTGACCATAATCACTTAACACCAATTCAGTTCAAAACCAAAACATTAAGCGTTATACAAAATTTACTAGAAACAGTTTTGGTGCCCTAAAGAAATGTAGGGGAGTTTCTGACGTTTTACTGATTTCAGGAAGAACTGAATTTTAATGCGTGTAACGGATAAGACCTCCATCCATCAGTCCTGCTGCTGAGTGATTTTCTGCAGCCGCTGATATGCTGAAAAGTCACAAGCCATTAGTCCTGAGATGATCAGAAAAGTCATGCGCTGCTCATTCATCTGGAGAAGGAGCAAAACTCTTATGAGAAGCCTGGAGGCAAAACTGATTCAATTCAAGTGGTGGGAAGGAAGTGTGTGTTCAAGGCCTACTAATGTAAATGTACAAGTATGGCCATTGGGCAAAAGCAAATACCCATTTGGCACAATAAGGCTTCCATGATTACGACATGAACACTGATTCTGATAAATGCAGAGTTCTATTCATAAAATCCACTCATAAGAACAATGTACGGAAAAATGCGGATTAAACTCAAATCAAATGTTAATAAGTGTGTGTGTGTGGGGGGGGTATGTAGTTTATGTGTGTGTGGGGGGGTCTGGATGACCCCAGTTATGAAAGAAATACTAGCAACTTATCAACATTCTACCCACCTGTATTAAGCAGA
>JAODUD010000062.1:31543694-31563422 GCA_026784285.1 Stomatorhinus walkeri
AATACTACTACTACTGTATATTTAAAAACCCGCGAAGTCGTGAATCCGCGATAAGTGAACCGCGAAGTAGCGAGGGACCACTGTAATACAGAAAGAAGATTATGAACCTTGAAGACAGAAATGATCCTTGAAGACTGAAGTGCTCATGAAGTTGTTTGGCTCTTAAGGTACAACGTAATTATCACAAATAGCTATAATATCAAACAGCTGACATCTGCTTAACAATAATAGGTCCTGAAGTACTTGGATACTGAAAGTACTGGGAATTCAAATGAGCTGTGATGAATGAAACGGGGTGAACTGTGATTCTGAAGAGAATGGAAAAGTGTGTCCTTCCACGCGTCTAGGAAACTCTTGGAGGCTCCTGAGACACAGGACACCAGTAAATGGGCAGACACAGGCTGGTACCTGGGAATAATGTCATTTCAAGGCTCCGTGATCTGACTGTAACTGATAGGATGAACCCCCCCCTTCCACCCCCCCCAACATCATGCCACTCCCCTGGCTCTCCTGCTTATGTAACTCAGCTGTGAGATTGGTTAGGGAAGCACAGAAGACGTTACTAATTGGATGGAATCAGCCCTACGTCCAGGAATAACCCAGATCTATGCAGGCCTCCAATAAGAGCAGTGATTTCATAAAGCACAGCCCACAACAGACCTGGGTGCAAGGAGATAACAGGAGCCCCACCTCCATGGCACAGTCATGTGGTACAAATGCTTTTCACACAGGATGTGATGCAAATGCAAACAGGCCCGGGATGTTTGTTTGTTTATCTAACGGGCAATAGGGTCGCTGTAGGATGTTTGTTTCTTTATTTACATTGTTACATATTTAACAGACACTTTTGTCTAAAGCAATTTATAACTGAGGCAAACAGTACATGTAACAGGCACTATGTTTATTCATCTGCAGGATGTTTATTTGTTTACTTAACAGGCACTATGTTTACTTGTCTCCGCTATGTGTGCTTTGTGTCTTTGCGCTCTGTTTACCTTTTGTTGTTGTTTTGTACTATATGTTTGTCTGCAGTTTACCTGCCTCTCTGCTCTATGTGCCACAATTTCCTACTGGGATCAATAAAGTTTTTATCTATATCTCATCAAATCATCGTATCTTATCAAAATCATCACCAGCGCTCACTAGTGAACTTTAATGCTGCCAAAGTGACCTCAGCGGCTGCAGGGCAGGATTTGGGTCACTATATGGTACTTTGGGGTATTTAATCCCGGTGGCACAACTGAACTAGAAGATGCTGAAAGTCAAACAGGAAGGAGGAAGAACAGCGGGACTGAATGACGATGAAAGAGCTCAAGGCAGCAAGCAGAGGGAAAGCAGCCTCATGAGGTACCCAGTGTGAGCTGCGGATGGGTACAGAGCAGCCACACCGGCAAACCATGGCGTAATGCTGGCATTGAGGGCATGTCGCAATGTATTCCTCACATAATTCCACATTTTAACAACCCCGCCTTCTGTGACTCAGTTTTGTATACATCTACAGCACTGGAATGCAGCCAAAAACCCCTATGAACTAGGAACAAGTTAACTCACAACTCTGTGGGACTTTTCTCAACACAGAATAACAGCTAAAGTGCTGTGGTCTTTATTTCTGTGACGTCGTCCCTGGTTCTAAGGAGCACTCATGTAGATGTTTTTTAGAATGACTGCACCCTTGATCGGCACCTAGCTGGATGAGTATTGTGGTGTAATTAGCTGCATGGTGGTCCCTCCCCATATATAATCACAAGTTCTGCTTTCTGAAAGGCACATCCCTTGTGAAAGTGGGAGATGGAGGAATGCGGTAATTTGCAGTCCAGCAATGCAGTCGGATACATTTTGCAGCAGAAGGTCACAATGCAGTCAGTCTCAATTTTTCATCAACAGAAGCCCTTGGAAGAACAGCTGTGTCTTAGATACACTAAGTTAACATCCAGGTGATGGCAACTGTCCCCTAGATACTCCACATGAAGCCGATAACTTAAGGAGAGATAAGCAGGAGATATTCACTGAAACCCAGGCAATGAGGAGATGATTTCAGCAGATATCAAAGTCCCCCGCCCCCCCCCCCCTCCCCGGCAGGATAGTATTTACAAAGAGAGCTTGGCTGAGAGCTTTGAACAGGAGCAAGAGGACAATGCGAACTCTTCAAAGTCGATGACTATATTAAGCATATATGAAGCACCACATGGCTCACTAAAGGAACAGAGAGAGCGTTCCATCGTAATAGACACCAAAGGTGTCTCAGTAAAAACACCAAATTTCAGGTCATGACATTTCAGCAACCAGACGTGGATAGTTTAACCCTGATATAACCCAATGGTGACATACCCTGTAATTCCAACAGGGGTACAGCCCTTTAAAGACGATGGAACACGCTCAATGCCATTACTGATACCTCCACAGGCATCAAAACATGACAGATCTTCACAGGAAACAAACGTATTTTCTGATGACACAAGTGAACACTATTGTTGTATCTGATATGAGGAGTCATGAAAAACTTGTTGAAACTTGACAGTATGACTGCCAAAATAAATTATGAGTTAGAATCAATCTCCAAACAGATCTTAGCTAAGCTAGCAATGTACCACTATTACATGAAAACAGACTCATTGAATGGCATCAATAAATTTCAAGCTGTCCAGTCTCAGTGTAGTGCATAAGCAGCACTTTGGGTTACCGGTGCCTACCAGGCTATCATTTGACCACAATATTACCATATGAGGCAAACATACAATGTCTAGGATTGTATGTATTCTAGGAAACAGAAGTCAGTGAATTACAGACTCAAGTGTCATGCTGTTGTTGTAAGCAGGATCACAAATATGAGAAGTGTGCTGAAAGGGACCTTGGCATTCTTTAGTCAGCCTGTAGAATGATGATGCACTTTCAGAAGCATAAAATAAGCCACCAGCCAAGTAAAAGCCTAGGCATACAGTGCACACCAGAATCTCATAGCAGACTCAAAAAAGAGGGCTTCTCAAAAAGAAAATCAATGCAATATAAAACATTACACAATAAACTTAAGCAGGAAAAGCAGAGGGAAGATGGAGGGACGGATAAGACATTACATAGGTCCATTAATTATCACTTTGAGGCTAATAATCATTATTTTGGAATTCAACTTAATACTAGTATTTAGACAGTGATATTTTGTAGATAATGAAACATTACAAAACTATTAAAAATGAACAGCTTTGTGTAACTGCATAGCATTTTCCCACTATTATTAATTGCAAAGCATTTGTCTGCTATTATTAATTGAAAAAAATTTAGTTACATTACCTTTGTGATGTGAGGCATGGGGTTAAATCCACAGAGGTTGCACACAGTGTTTTTGCATTCCGTGCAGGTTTCATAATTGGGAGGATCCTTGGAGCCCATGTTGAGTGCCACCTTGCAGAGCGGACAGTTGGATGGTGAGGATTTAGGAGGTGGAGCAGTAGTTGTAGATATGTTTGAGCATTCTGCCAGAGGTTTGTCCACTTTCTCCTGCAGGGGTTTCTTTTCCTTGGGAGGTGGGCCCTTACCCTGTAGGGCAGATAGAGGTGCTTTTGAGGAGGCTTGGGCTGGTTGCTCATCCTGAACAGCAGAGGAGATCAGGTTGGAAGCAGAGCTGAAAATGGAAGAACCAAAGCCAAACATCTTTCCTGACACAGAGTCAGAAGTTTGTGGTACAGTAGGTTGAATCTTGGGTGACTCTGTGACGCCACCAAACCCAAATAATTTCCCAGTGACTGGCTCTGCAGTCGATTGTTGGGAAGGAGGTTGAGGCTTAGGTGACTCTTTGCTGGCACCAAATCCAAAAAATTTTGCTGTGACTGACTCTGCAGCTGATTGGGGGGCTGTAGACTGAGATTTTGAAGACTCAGTTGTGCCTCCAAACTCAAACAACTTCCCAGTGGTCGACTCTGCAGCTGGCTTTGGGGATGTGGGTTTAGTTTTCAGTGTCTCAGTGGTACTTCCAAATAACTTCTCAGTGACTGACTTTGCAGCTGGCTGTGGGGTAATTGGTTGAATCTTTGTGGACTCCACAGTGCCTTCAAACAACTTCCCAGTGACTCTCTCTGCTGCTGATTGTGTGTCACTGGGCTGAGTTTTTGGCAATTCCTTCTTGCCAGTGAATCCAAACAATTTCCCTGTGACAGTCTCTGCAGCTGACTGAGGGGCAGTAGGTTGAGTTTTTGATGTCTCAGTGGTGTCTCCAAACCTTTTCCCAGTGATTGATTCTGCAGCTGATTGAGGGTCAGTGAGCTGAGTTTTTGGCGATTCCTTATTGCCACTGAACCCAAACAACTTCCCAGTAATCGACTCTGCAGCTGATTGGGGGGCAGTGGCCTGAGTTTTTTCAGATTCTGTGGTGCCTGCAAACCCAAATAACTTTCCAGTGACTGACTCTGCAACTTGCTGTGAGTCAGTGGGCTGAGTTTTTTGTGATTCCTTAGTGGCACCAAGCCCGGACAACTTGCTGGTGATCGACTCTGCAGCCAGCTGTGGAGCAGTGTGCTCAGTCTGCGCAGACTCCATGGTGCCTTTAAACAACTTCCCTGTGATTGACTCTGTAGCTGGCAATGGGGAAGTGGGTTGAGTCTTTGGGGACTCTGTGGTACCTCCAAATAATTTCCCTTTGACTGACGCTGTAACAGATTGTGATTCAGAGAGCTGAGTTTTTGGTGATTCCTTAGTACCACTGAATCCAAAAAGCTTCCCGGTGACTGAATCTGCAACAGACTGTGAGTCCATGGGCTGAGTTTTTGATTCTTTTGTGCTACCAAACCCAAAAAACTTCCCGGTGATGGACTCTGCAACTGATTGTGAGTCACTGGGCTGAGATTTTGATGACTCCTTGGTGCCACCAAAGCCAAACAATTTCCCAGTGACAGACTCTGCGGTTGACTGGGGGACAGTTGATTGAGTTTTAAGTATCTCGGTGGTGCCTCCAAACAATTTCCCAGTGACTGACTCTGCAGATGAATGTGGGACAGTAGGGTGAGTTTTTGGGGACTCCATAGTGCTTCCAAACACGTTCCCTGTGATCGACTCAGAAGTTGACTCTGAGGCTGTCGGTTGAGTTTTTGGGTACTCTGTAGTAACTGCAAACCCAAATAACCTCCCGGTGACTGACTCTGCAACTGATTGTAAGTCACTGGGCTGAGTTTTTGATGATTCTTTAGTGTCACCAAATCCAAACAATTTTCCAGTGATAGACTCTGCTGCTGTTTGTGGGGCAGTAGGCTGAGTTTTTAGTGTCTCTGTGGTGCCTCCAAATAACTTCCCAGGGACTGACTCGGCAGCTGGCTGTAGGGCAGTTGGCTGAATTTTTGAGGACTCCACAGTGCCTCCAAACAACTTCCCAGTGACTGCCTCTGCCGCCGATTGTGCGTCACTGGGCTGAGTTTCTGGAGATTCCTTGGTGCCAGCAAATCCAAATAATTTCCCAGTGACAGTCTCTGCAGCTGACTGAGGGGCAATGGGTTGAGTATTTGGGGATTCTGTGGTGCCTCCAAGCCCAAACAACTTCCCAGTAACTGACTCTGTAACTGATTGTGAGTCACTGAGCTGAGTTTTTGGCGATTCCTTAGTGCCACTGAATCCAAACAATTTCCCAGTGACAAACTCAGAAGCAGACTGTGGGGCAGTGGGTTGAGTTTTTGGGATGTCAGTGGTGCTTCCAAACAACTTCCCAGTGACTGATTCTGCAACTGGTTGTGGGGCTGTGGATTGCGTTTTTGACGATTCCTTAGTGTCACCAAATCCGAAGAATTTCCCAGTGAAAGACTCTGCAGCTGACTGTGGGGCAGTGGGTTGAGTTTTTGGTACGTCAGTGGTGCTTCCAAACAACTTCCCCGTGATTGACTCTGCAGCTAACTGTGGAGTTGTGGATTGAGTTTTTGAGGATTCTGCGGTGCCTCCAAACCCGAAGAACTTCCCAGTGACTGACTCTGCAACTGATTGTGAGTCACTGAGTTGAGTTTTTGCCAATTCCTTGGTGTTGCCGAATCCAAAAAATTTCCCAGTGACAAACTCAGAAGCAGATTGTGAGGCACTGGGTTCAGTTTTTGGAGACTCTGTAGTGCTTCCAAACAACTTCCCAGTGACTGATTCTGCAACTGATTGTGGGGCTGTGGATTGAATTTTTGATGATTCCTTAGTGTCACTGAATCCAAAGAATTTCCCAGTGACAGACTCTGCAGCTGACTGTGGGGCAGTGGGTTGAGTTTTTGGTATGTCAGTGGTGCTTCCAAATAACTTCCCAGTGATTGACTCTGCAGCTGACTGTGGTGTTGTGGATTGGGTTTTTGAGGATTCTGTGGTGCCTCCAAACCCAAAGAACTTCCCAGTCACTGACTCTGCAACTGATTGTGAGGCACTGCGCTGAGTTTTTGGCGATTCCTTGGTGTTGCCAAATCCAAACAATTTCCCAGTGACAAACTCAGTAGCAGATTGTGGGGTAGTGGGTTGAGTGTTTGGGGACTCTGTAGTGCCTCCAAACAATTTCCCAGTGATTGACGCTGCAGCTGATTGTGAGGCCGTGGATTGGGTTTTTGGGGATTCTGTGGTGCCTCCAAACCCAAGCAACTTCCCAGTGACTGACTCTCCAACTGATTGTGAGTCATTGGGGTTAATTTTTGGCAATTCCTTAGTGCCACCAAATCCAAACAACTTTCCGGTGACCGACTCTGCGACCGCCTGTGGGGCACTGGGTTGAGTTGTTGAGGACTCAGCAGTGCCTCCAAACAACTTTCCAGTGCCAGACTGTACAGCCAACTTTGAATCAGAAGGCTGAGTATTTGGGGAATCAGTGGTGTCTGTAAACAAGTTTCTGGTACCTGTACCTAACTCTACAGCTAATGATGAGGCAATAGGCTGAGTTTCTTGGGACTCCATGGTGCCACTGAACCCAGATATCTTTTCACTTACTGACTCTCTAGCTGAATCTTGGGTAGTAGTCTGAGTATTTGGGGACTCTGTGGTGCCACCAAGCGAAACTTCAGAAACTTGCTCTGTAGTAATAAGCTCAGTATTTGAGGACTCCGTGCTACCAAGCAACACATCGGCAACTAGCTCTGTAGCTGACTCTGTGACAATAGGCTCAGTATTTGGGGACTCCGTGGTGCTACCAAGCAACACATCGGTAACTAGTTCTATGGCTGGTTCTGGGGCAATAGGCTCAGAATTTGGGTACTCTGTGGTGCTACCAAGCAACACATCGGTAACTAGTTCTATGGCTGGTTCTGGGGCAATTGGCTCAGAATTTGGGTACTCTGTGGTGCTACCAAGCAACACATCGGCAACTAGCTCTGTAGCTGACTCTGTGACAATAGGCTCAGTATTTGGGGACTCCGTGGTGCTACCAGGCGACACATCGGTAACTAGCTCTGTAGCTGGTTCTGGGGCAATAGGATCAATATTTGGGGACTCCGTGGTGTTACTAAGCAACATGTCGGTAACTAGCTCTGTAGATGACCCTGTGACAATAGGGTCAGTATTTGGGGACTCTGTGGTGCCTCCAAACATCCCAGTAACTAGCTGTGTAGCTGACTCCAGAGTGGTATGTTGAGTATTTGGGGAATCCGTAGTACCTCCAAAAAACAGCCCAGTGACTGACTCTGTAGCTGACTCTGTAGCTGGGACAGCAGGCTGAGTATTTGGAGACTCCATGGTGCCTCCAAACAGCATACCGGTATCTGACTCTACAGCTACCTGTGGGGCAGTGGGCTGAATTTCTGGGTATTCCATGGTGTCACTGAAACCAGACAACTTTCCACTGACTGACTCAGCAGCCAACTGTGATTTAGTGGGCTGAGATGTTGATGATTCAGTGAGTCCACCTTTTCCTGACAACTTCCCAGTGACTGACTCTGCAGCTAACTCTGGGGTAGTAAGAGTTTTTGCAGACTCTCTGGGGCCACTGAATCCAAGCAACTTCCCAGTTATTGCCTCTGCAGCTGACTGGGGGGCAGTGGGTTCAGTTTTTGGGGACTCCATGGTGCCTCCAAATCCAAACAATGTCCCAGTGACTGATTCTATTGTTGGCTGTGGGGTAGCAGGTTGAGGTTTGGGAGATTCTTTGCTGCCACCAAACCCAAACAATTTTCCTGTGATTGACCCTACAGCTGACTCTGAGGCAGTGGGCTGAATTTTAGGGGACTCTGTGGTGCCTCCAAATCCAAACAATTTCCCAGTGACTGATTCTGCAACTGATTGTGAGTCACTAGGCTGAATTTTTGCCGATTCTTCAGTGCCACTGAATCCAAACAATTTTCCACGAACAGACTCTGCAGTTGACTGTGGGGCACTGGGCTGAGTCTTTGGGGACTCTGTAGTGCTTCCAAACAACTTCCCAGTGATCAAATCTGCAGCTGATTGTTGCCCAGTTGGCTGAGTTTTAGGGGACTCTGCGGTGCCTTCAAATCCAAACAATTTCCCAGTGACTGATTCTGCAACCGATTGTGAGTCACTGGACTGAATTTTTGCTGATTCTTTAGTGCCACTGAATCCAAACAATTTCCCACGAACAGACTCTGCAGTTGACTGTGAGGCACTGGGCTGAGTCTTTTGGGACTCCGTAGTGCTTCCAAACAACTTCCCAGTGATCAAATCGGCAGTTGATTGTTGCCCAGTTGGCTGAGTTTTAGGGGACTCTGCAGTGCTTCCAAACAACTTCCCAGTGACGGACTCTGCAGTTGACTGTTGAGCAGTGGGCTGAGTTTTTTGGGTCTCTGTGATGCCTCCAAACCCAAACAATTTCCCAGTGACTGACTCTGCAGTTGATTGTTGAGCAGTGGGCTGAGTTTTTGGGGACTCCGTATTGCTTCCAAACAACTTCCCAGAGATCGACTCTGCAGCTGACTGTTGGCCAGCTGGTTGAATTTTTGGGGACTCTGTGGTGCCTCCAAATCCAAACAATTTCCCCGTGACTGACTCTGCAACCGAGTGTGAGTCACTGGGCTGAATTTTTGCCGATTCTTTAGTGCCACTGAATCCAAACAATTTCCCACGAACAGACTCTGCAGTTGAATGTGAGGCACTGGGCTGAGTCTTTGGGGACTCTGTAGTGCTTCCAAACAACTTCCCAGTGATCAAATCGGCAGCTGACTGTTGCCCAGTTGGCTGAGTTTTAGGGGACTCCGTAGTGCTTCCAAACAACTTCCCAGTGACGGACTCTGCAGTTGACTGTTGAGCAGTGGGCTGAGTTTTTGGGGTCTCTGTGATGCCTCCAAACCCAAACAATTTCCCAGTGACTGACTCTGCAGTTGATTGTTGAGCAGTGGGCTGAGTTTTTGGGGACTCCGTATTGCTTCCAAACAACTTCCCAGAGATCGACTCTGCAGCTGACTGTTGGCCAGCTGGTTGAATTTTTGGGGACTCTGTGGTGCCTCCAAATCCAAACAATTTCCCCGTGACTGACTCTGCAACCGAGTGTGAGTCACTGGGCTGAATTTTTGCCGATTCTTTAGTGCCACTGAATCCAAACAATTTCCCACGAACAGACTCTGCAGTTGAATGTGAGGCACTGGGCTGAGTCTTTGGGGACTCTGTAGTGCTTCCAAACAACTTCCCAGTGATCAAATCGGCAGCTGACTGTTGCCCAGTTGGCTGAGTTTTAGGGGACTCTGTAGTTGTTCCAAACAACTTCCCAGTGACGGACTCTGCAGTTGACTGTTGAGCAGTGGGCTGAGTTTTTGGGGTCTCAGTGGTGCTTCCAAACAACTTTTCAGTGATTGACTCTGCAGATGATTTTTGCCCAGTCGGCTCCGTTTTTGGGGACTCTGTGGTGCCTCCAAACCCAAACAGTTTCCCAGTGATCGACTCTGCAGCTGGCTCTGGTGCAGTGGGCTGAGTTTTAGGGGACTCCGTAGTGCTTCCAAACAACTTCCCAGTGATTGACTCTGCAGCTGACTGCGAGGCATTGGCCTGAGTTTTGGGGAACTCTGTGGTTCCTCCGAACCCAAACAACTTCCCAGTAAGTGACTCTGCAGCTGGCTCTGGGGCAGTGGGCTGAGTTTTTATGGACTCTGTGGTTCCTCCAAACCCAAACAACTTCCCAGTGACTGACTCTGCAACCGGCTGTGGGGCAGTGGGCTGAGGTTTGGGTGACTCTGTGAAACCAGCAAACCCAAACAACTTCCCTGTAACTGACTCAGCAGGCGGCTGTGGGGCAGTGAACTGTTTGGATGCCTCAGTCAAACCACCAAAACTCAGACCAAAGAAACCAGACTCCTCCTTAGGGGGCGGAGCCTGTGATGGAGGTGTAGATTTGGCAGGAGGACCCTGGCCACCCTTTGGCAACTGTTGAATTTTCCCTGGGTCCTGCAATGGATGGCCTGCCTTGGGATCTACTTTTGGCATCCCACTTGGGGCCTCCGCTGCCGGGTGCTGGCCTGATGACTGCTGTGGCTGTAAAGGCTTGGTATGGTCCTTAGCTGAGGCTGGCGCTGGCAGCTGAGTATCTAGCTTCTCCCCAGTTGGAGTTTGGTCTGCTGGTTCCTTAAATTTGGAAGGGTCCAGCCCAGTGGAAACAGACCCTTTTCGTGCTTTTGGAGATCCTGGCTGCCCAGGCTGTGTTAAGACTTCCTGCTTAACCAGCGAGGGCTTTTCGCTATCTGTGGCCTTGCCAGATTCTGGCTTTACAGCCTGCTCCATTACAGGGGCTTGTTTGATGGTGGTGGAGGCCAATGCAGAGGTCTGCTTGGGAGGCCGTTGTTGAGCCTTCATTGGAGGTGGGCCTGGAGGTTCCATACCACCGAGAGCTCTCTGCATCTGGCAGTTCAGACAGAGCCACTCCTTCACCTGCAAAAGTGCACCGCAATTTTATGGTGAGTGAAACAGGTAACACAGTGGCCTCCACTCCCACAACCCAGAGAAACAATTTCAAATTATGCACTGGTACTTGATAAGACAGCATCTTCCAATGGATCACAATCTTCACACAAACTATTATTTCTTATCAGCCTGAAGCCATAACTACACTTATTATGAATTTATGACCTCATTACATCAGCAGTGACTAGGGAGTACTGATGTGATTAGTGTATCAGGGGAAATCGCACTTCAGAGATGCACCAGCCAGAGTAGGCTGCCTGGTCACCAGCAATGAAACAGTCTCTTCTGAATGATGATTGTTCATCTACATTGAAAGGCAATAGATTTAAATCGCTCATTCCCTCATCCTGCGTTTTACAGCCACTCATGTGCATCTTGGTCTTCATGCCTGCTCAGACTTTGCTGATGTACAATAAAAGATGGGGGGGTTCACCAGGACCAAATTAAACAAGCAAGCTAAAAATCTGGGCCATTGCACATTTAAATTATGCGGCTCTTGTGACGTATACTCATTGCAATACAAAATATTATTAATATTTTTATTATTTTCATAATTACCTTTCATGTAAAAAAACAAGCGTATATTTGTGTTTTATATTTTCTATCAACATTTACTGGTAAAGGATGATAAACTGCAAACTATGCTGCATGGACTTAAAAGTAGTGGCAGTGTTTACCGGCACCCAAGCCATGCATTTGTCTGGGCCCCGGTTGTCTAGAGGCCCCCTGTCGGCCACAAACAGTCACTAAATATATAACACATTGCTTATTTAAGAGATTCATAAGCAGCATATTCTGCTGACAAGCTATCTAGCTACCATCTCTCTCTCTCTACTCTGTTCTACTCAGGCAGCATTCACAGTAAACCAGTTGTACTCAGCTAGCATGCTACTCGGGCAGCATTCACAGTAAATCAGCTGTACTCAGGCAGCATTCACAGCAAATCAGCTGTACTCAGGCAGTATCCACAGCAAATCAGCTGTACTAAGGCAGCATTCACAGCAAATGGGCTATACTCAGGAAGTATTCACAGTAAATTAGCCCTACATAGGCAGTATTCACAGTAAGTCAGTTGTACTCAGGCAGTATTCACGGTAAATCAGCTGTACTCAGGCAGTATTCACAGTAAATCAACTGTACTCAGGGAGTATCCACAGCAAATCAGCTGTACTAAGGCAGCATTAACAGCAAAACGGCTATACTGAGGCAGTATTCACAGCAAATTAGCACTACATAGGCAGTACTCACAGTAAATCAACTGTACTGAGGCCGCATTCACAGTAAGTAAAATGAAAGTCAAACATCCAAACATGCTGTGGTAATGATGCCCCAATGATGCTTCGCCTCAGCTGCACATAAAGAAAAGGTGCTCAGGGGACGCAGGGAGACAACAGGCCCAAAATGCAAAGACTATCACCCTAATTAATGTAGGAGCCAGTATTCAAGTAGTAGTAGTTCTAGTAGTAGTAGTAGTAATACTACTACTACTACTACTACCACTAATAATAATAATAATAATAATAATAATAATAAGAAGAAGAAGAAGAAGAAGAATAGGAAGAGTGCCAGAAATAATAATGTAGACATCTAGGGCTAGCATCACAAAACAAAATTTCCTGTGTAGCTGGATAACTTATCAGATTTAAATGGAAGTGAATAAAGATAAAGTCCATGTAAACTAGGGTACCTTAAATCTGACAAGTAATCTGGCTGAGCAAAAAATGCAGCATTGTGATATAAGCCCCTGATTTTCACAAGGGAGCAACTTGCAACATCCAGTTTAACCACCTTAAATTTCCATAATTTTCCTGGGACACCCCCAACCTGGCTTGACGTACTGGCGCTTTAAAGCTCTTACCGCGGAGCCAGGAGGGCTGAAGCCACATAGGCTGCACACCACGGCCTGACACTGCGTGCAGGTGCTGTGGTTGGGCCCTTCCTCCGTGTGCAGGCTCAGCTGCGTGGACTTGCAGATGGGGCAGACCGTCGGCCCTTGTGGTTGTGGCCCTGCGCCGGCTGGCCCCGCTGGGGGGGGACCAGGGCCTTGCTGCTTATCCTCGAGCTGTTCAGGCCCATCTTTGCTGGCTCCTGGCTTCTTGGGGCCAGTCTTTCTGGGGGAGCCCTGCTGTGGGGCCTGCTGCTGATGGGGCTTCGGCTCGGCCTTCTGCTTCATCCCTCCTTCTTCATGCTTGGCCTCCTTCTGCGCCTCCTCGTCCCCAAACAGGCTGAGTTTATTCACTGCGGACGACATTGCGCTGAGGGGGCTGGCCCCGCTCAGGAAATTTGAGGAAAACATGGTTCTCCTGGGTTCCTCACGCCCTCGTGGATCAGAACGCGACTCCAAAACCGTGGCAGATGAAGGACTCTTCCCCGGCGAGCCCGGCCTGGCTGCTAGACCTGACCTCAAGGCATCGACTGTCTGACTTGTACTGATCCCAGAAGGCCCTGGGGCAGGTGCACATCCAGGGAGCTGGGCTCGGTGTGTTATGTCTACATCTGACTCCCTGAAAGGACAGAAGAACAGAAAGCCCCCATGTCATTAGTGACAGCCAGAGACATACTTCAAAGCTTCAAAACTTTAAAACGCTGCAAGTGCTTCTCTAGCCTAACATTTATCAACAAATGATATTTTACACTCAACATTTCAACAGAAATTAAGATCAGTAGGTAACACTACTTTCCCAAATTCCCTACAATGATTCTAAAGCGCCATATTAAAGTAAGTGTAACTCCCCCAATTAACCTCATTCTGCCGGCCTCATTTCTTCCCTATATATAATTTATATTTTTAAGTTCTTATATTTGCATGTGTTTCAGTAATTTAAGGTATCTGTGTCACCATAGCACATGCTATAGTGGGTTTGAATCCCCGCCCAGCTCTGCTTCACAGAACCTGGACCGGTTCACCTGCCACGGGTCACTTCTGCGAGAGAGTGTGTGGCCGTCACCTTCACTGAGAAATCCCTAGATGACTGAACATACACAGCATGGCTCCTGGACACCACACAGGCTTATCAAAATATGGCAGCTGTGAAGGAGAGGCCAGTCTACAGGTAAACTGCACACCGGAAGCCTCAGGCTGTTTTTAGCCTCTGCCTTCAACCCCACAGACAGCCACTGCTGCTCAGAGAAAGGCTATTGATCCTTGGCTGCCGGGAGAAGCTCAGTGTTTGCCACACGGACGGTAATACAAGCTGAAGATACGTCCACGGGAGGTCATTCCATGGATGCAGCAATCTGCATAGACACGCAAACTTCCCGAAGTGAAAACCCCAGCATTTCAATGACAGACCGACGCTCCATCTCGCAACCGGAGCCTGCTACGAGTCGCTAATCCATGCAATCTGAAGTTATGCGCAACATATAAGCCGGATCGGTGCTCTTTTACCCCACACACATCTTGCTCAATCTCTTATAAAATCGTTTAGCCCTCCATCCATGAAAAATACGCCGTTTTTCACGCAGAAAGACTCAAGTTCACGCAAATGCATTTTTACGTTGCCTAAACTTGACCGTCTTTTTGCATCCGGCTAATTCAGCATGTTTATTTGCGAGAATATAAACACACCATATATACATTCTATTCTATATGCACTACACTCTATATAGACTACATTATACGCCACATACACACCATACTCAAAATTAATTTTACTCCAGATGCAATGCAGACGGATGATAAAAGAAAATCGCAGGCGTCTGCCCTGAACCCTAATCTCCCCATGAAAGGATGTGAATTGCATCCTCTGTCAGTTTCAGTAATTTACTGCTTCCCAGAGGCAGCCTCCTTCCCCCCGATTGCCGCACTGGGGATACAGCGCAGCGATCAGCACCGATCCTCCGCCAGGGCTCCCGTGTCAGGTAAACAGGGGGACGTAAATGGGTGCCACCGCGTAAGGGTGTGAGCTCCTGCCCTGCCAGAGGGGACGAGGCGACATGCCTGTGTGGCGGCCGGCTTCGTGCCGCCGCGGTTCGCCTCCCGTCCTCCGCGATCGCCTCCGCTCCTGCGGGGATGTGATCGGAGCCCCCGCTGCCTCCCGGTAATCCGGGGAGATCCCCTTCCCCGCCCTCTGCGCTCGCTTCGTTGCCCATGCCAGGTCCCTTTTAAAAGGACACGCCGGTGGCCGTCCCCCGGTGCACCGATGCGGTGGCGCCGCTCCGCCCGCCGTGCATCCTAAGGTACCCGCCGATGCATCTCCGGCAGGCTCCCGCACCGCTTCTGATATGCATGGAGGTTATAGAGCCTGTCCCAATCCCCGGCACCGCGCATGATCCGCTTCAGACGGACGGCCGCTTTAAAGGGACATTTCGCTAAAAAAAAAACCTGCAGCGGATGCGCCGTGACAGCTGCCTGTATACGAGAAATAAATAACCACGCCAGAAATTCAATGAAATTGCGTCTAATGCAGCTACACGGACTTCTTGATCACGATCCGATCTGGCGGACAAATATCCTAAAATCCTCTTTCATTGAATTTTATTATATACATATTTTATGCTCCACTCCCATTCCTCTTCTCAATGATTCTTATGAGGCCCATTCTTCCTCCAAAATTTACTTGTAAATGTACAGCAGGTTTGTATGATACAGAGAGGATACAGGGACACCGAAACAGTGTAGAACACACACATAAACTGAGTTCACGGGTAAGGACTCCAGTTCATGAGTAAAGACTCCAGCCTTCAGATGGCGTTAATATGCTGGGCCCTGCAGGACATTTTCAGATACCCACACCCACCTGCCCAGGGAAACACCAGGCAACCTAGCTGTTGAGCTGAATAGGTGCATTCCAGCAGAGTGGTCTACAAACTAAGATGCAGACTGCCCCCAGGACCAGAACTGGGGAACCCTTGTATACAGCAGCATGCGGTAACATTCCCCCTGGATTAGGGGGGGCGACACACAGACAGTGAGTGATAGGGGAGGGTTTTTACCACTGTAAAGTACAATAACACAGCACAGTATGGGGGGGGGGGGGGGGTGGAGACAATGGTTAAAGTAAAGAGCAAGTTAAAGTAAATCCCAGTGGACTGCTATGCGCTATACACTATAATAGACCTCACAACTCAGAGCAACATTTTGGAATTTGTGTATATAATCACTGGATTTGATTCCTTGCAGTGATTATGTAAAATTACAACAATTGTTTTACAGTTGTAAACAAATAATCGTACAATGTTTTTTGCCAGTTTTTAACTTTAAAATGTTATTATATTGCACACTATTAATATTCCACCTTGCAGTTTATTATTTTACTATTCTGATGTATATTATTATTTCTTACTTATTGTTTACTCATTCTTGTCATACTTCTGTCTGTCCTGTGTCACGCTGCCATCTGTCCTACTGCGCAATAATGCACCTGTCCCCTCCCTTATAACTCACTGTGCTCCTCCGAACATGTGACAATAAATCTTGGAATCTCGTCTCAGTACTAGCGTTTTTAGCTTTAAGACATCCAGCGCATGCTGCCCACAGCTCAGGGTGGAGTTACCTGACAGCCATACCTTCTTTCTTATTACCAGCCACCCAGGTCAGACAGTAGGCCAAAATCCGCTTAGTTTCATGCCAGCCTTTTGAGAAAATGTTAGGACGCTGCACTGGGACCCTTAAACTAAGTCTAGCTGCATGATCAGGATGATTATCCAGTAGGCAGTCCAGGTAGGGGGAGCTAAGCGAGACACTGGTGGCACAGAAGCCTCACACTGCAGTCGTCACTCTCATAAAGCTGTACGTTCAGCTGACAGGGACATCGCCCCCGAGTGAACGGGCCCGAAAACTACAGGAATCCTCCCTCAGCTAACACACCACTCTGTACACTCTGTACCAGGGGTGCCCAATCTTATCCGCAACGTGCCTGTGTGTGTGCGGGTTTACACTGCAGCTCCCTTATTAGATTACTAATTAAAAGACTGATTGGCTGAAGAGTCCTCACACCTGGGTTTGAACAGCTGACCTAAAGGTTACCACAAAAACCTGCACACGCACCGGCCCTTTGTGGATAATACTGGCCACTGCTGCTTTAGTCCATTCCACTGTTTAATTTCCTCATTTAACAGTTACTGATATCCTTGCAAGTCTATTTTAACAGTCATATTTTACAGTTTTGTTTTTTAACTTTTATCTTATTTATTGTTATATTTCGTGCTGTTTTATTTACATCTCATGTTTCCTATCGACCACAATCCTTATCTGCTCATATGTACAGTGTATGTTTGTGTATGTGATAAAACTTTAAAGAGGAGCCAAACTAAACTGAATCTGGCATTGCCTGAAGAAAAGGGGACAAAGATGGCACAATAAAAGACTGAAGTGTTATAGCTTTCAGTTACATCCTGCCAACATCACACAGCATCAAAATATGCAAACGCGAGTATTTCTGTCCAAAGAAGAAAACATCGAAAAGTTATCCTTCATGATTGTCTTTCATTGCTGGCTCCAAAGATACAGAAACAGCAATCTCCTCAGAACAGGATGCCAAGAAACTGCCACTGATGAGCCAGTAGGCTGACAGCTATTAAAGAAAAAAAAGGCAGTGTATTTACACAGTCCAACCCAAAAGCCCTGACTGATCACAGCATTGCTAGAGAGAAATCCCTAACAGGAAGTGTGGGATCTGCAAGCCCTGCCTCCCCATATGACGTCACGGGGCTCCAGTGAGTCGCGCGGATGGTTAGAGCCGCGCGCCGTGCTGCACCGTCAGACCGTACTTCAAATCCAGAAGTATAGGATGTAGAAGATACGGGATGCAGCAGCATAGCTTTGATGGAAGAAATTACAGTCCGCCTTGTATACGGAGATCATCAGTGATTAATCGCGTTTACAACTGAAAAGATATTACTGAATAAAATAATATTAATGGATTATTTCTTTTCAGTAATATTAATACATATTTATCGTGTGTAAGTAGTTCTTTCACAGGACAATTTCAAGTACTTTCTCAGACAACTGCTAAAGGGAAACACCTTCAAAGAACATCCACACGTAGGTCGGGCAGGTCACCCCCATGCTCTGCTCAAGTATGTCTAACCACTGACTTCGTCACGACTCCTACTATGATCAGTAAGCAATTAGGTACGTTATTTAACGTCTGCTGATGTAAGAGTTAAGATTCATTCTCCGAAGACATTAATAGTTCGCGGTCCTAAACGGTTTTTTAATAAGCTGTGCGGTCAACATTAAAAACCATATATAAATCATTTGTAATATGTATCAAAAGAGAGCACACCTGTTGGCTCTCGAGGACAGTGCAGGTAGTCTTTATGTCTGCAGAGCAAGGTCAGACCGTAATGAATACAGTAACCCGATATAACTGGCTCTGCCAGCTTCATTAAATTTAAATAGTCATCTGCGTGGAAAAAAACCCATAAGGAGATATATATGTGACTTAAAGATTATAGCAGTAGGAGAGTTTGAAAAGCCGCAAAAAGCGCATAATTGTTAAATATGCATATTCACAGTCGGACGTGCAGAGCGACCTCTAGGTTCGCAGAGATATAAAAAGTCACCCACCTTGAATGTGATAACGCGTCTCCGCTTTGACGCTTTCCACCTTTTCACATAGTCAGCAGCCTCCCCTCTGCGTACAGTTGCCACTCTCTATCTGCCCTGCACACGTCTGTTTCACGCCACCATCAGCAGACCGCCGTAAAGTTCCCCTTAAAGCCGCAGTGTCCCTGCTCCGCACGCCACTGCTCTGGCGTCGCGCACTCCCTAAACCGCTTGATACGTTGAGAGCGCAGTCGGACAGGATCAGCAGGCTGCCTCGTCCTATTTGCCAGAGGGCTGGTCGCTAAGGAGACACGTGACTGTCGTTCATCTGAGATCCTACAGCGGATACGTTTGAGATACTGCAGCAGCAGACCATCTTAACTCGTGCACCTGACCAAGCATTAGAGACCCTGCACCAGAAGTATCTGAGATCCTGCAGCACACAAAGCATGTGAGATCCTGCAGCAGATGAAGCATGTGAGATCCTACAGCAGAGAAGCATGTGAGATCCTGCATGTGAGATCCTACAGCAGAGAAGCATGTGAGATCCTGCAGCAGAGGAAGCATGCGAGATCCTGCAGCAGAGGAAGCATGTGAGATC
This sequence comes from Stomatorhinus walkeri, assembly GCA_026784285.1. NCBI lineage: Eukaryota > Metazoa > Chordata > Actinopteri > Osteoglossiformes > Mormyridae > Stomatorhinus > Stomatorhinus walkeri. The sequence continues at coordinate 31,562,615 of JAODUD010000062.1, forward strand.
CTGCATGTGAGATCCTGCAGCAGAGGAAGCATGTGAGATCTTGCATGTGAGATCCTGCAGCAGAGGAAGCATGTGAGATCCTGCAACAGAGAAGCATGTGAGATCCTGCATGTGAGATCCTGCAGCAGAGGAAGCATGTGAGATCCTGCAGCAGATGAACACCAGATTCTGCTGAGCTGCAAACCTCTGTCATTTGACAACAAATGATGGCAAATTTTACACATGCAGGCTGGAAAGTTACTAGACATTTAAAGGTACAACTGTATATTTAAGATCAAATCATACACTGTATACTAGTTTCTTTAAGCTTTGTTCATATTTTTGTATTTTATTTGGTTCTGCTTAATTTCTGATTAAATTACCAATATAAAAGTAATTAATTAAATTTCCTTAATTTACTGCAGGGGCACCTGCTGGCTGACCCTGTGGTGCAACCTAAGTCTGCTCTCACCTGTATATGAGTTTGTGTGTCTCATGGAGAACATGATTGTGTAGATGAAGAGAGAATTTCCCTATGGGCATGAATAACCTATCATACCATATCCTGACATGTCCTATCTTATGCTGTCCTGACCTGTCCTGTTCTGTTATGTCTTATCTTTACTTATGAGGTCCTATCCTGTCCTGTCCTGACCTGTTCAGTCCAGTCCTATTCTGTCCTGTCCTATCCTATCTTTTGTTGTCCTGACCTGTCCTATCCTGACCTGTCCTGTTCTGTTCTGTCTTATCCTAACTTAAGAACATAAGAACATAAGAACTATACAAACGAGAGGAGGCCATTCGGCCCATCAAGCTCGCTTGGGAAGAA
>JAODUD010000062.1:31585040-31596146 GCA_026784285.1 Stomatorhinus walkeri
TGGACGGCTAGGTGGGCATTCTCTATTATTGACACAAGGTGATACAAGGTGTGCTAGTGGTCGAGTCAAAATATACACACATATGTCCACAGTCTCTCTGTCGCTGTCTCTCTCTCTCTCTCTCTCTCTCTATATATATATATATATATATATATATATATATATGCTGCCTCCCTGTAAAGCAAATAAAACTAACTTCAAGAGTACAAAGTTAAAAACAACACAGTTTGCCTTGCTATAAAATTGCAAAATGTACACCACCAGATGGTGCTGGTGTTCCACACCTTTATTAAAACACATCAATCGCAACCGCAAACTCTGGATTTTGTTATGTGAAAAAACGATACATGAAACAATTAAATCTTGCTGTTAATTTCCAGTGAGTAATAGCCTGTTATTAATTGGTCAATACCACTTGCTAGCTACTTCAGTCCTGATCATTGCTTCAGCCCAGATGCTCTAATGAACCAGGATACTCAGATAAATATCCGTCTTTAAATAACTACGTGCTGAAATCAGTAACTGGCTGCATGTGCTATGTTCAGTGTGCTGGGTGACTTTCGATATCTGCGGGACATAAATACAGATAGGCAGACCCACGCAGGGGAACTCCAGGCTCTGAAAATGAGCTGGTAATTAAAGTTCAGGTGTTACTCGAACACCGAGGGCATCCAGCTGCCTCTAAGTCCATTAATTACCCAGCCAGTTAGCGGAAAGTAGAAAGCCAGGCCTCTGCTTCTCAGCCAGGCCTGCGCAGAGGGGGGGGCGCCCTCTGCTTTTCAGCCAGGCCTGCGCAGAGGGGGGCACAAGCAAATCTGCACTTCATATGAAATGAAATGATAAAATTGCTACTCAGAGTGGGAGCCTCTTCACAGTTTCTGGGTTACAGGTTTGAATCCTCCCAAGCTCTGTACCAGAGGAGTGTATCAAATCCGTAGAGGTGTTGACTGAGTCTCTCTGGATCACTGAGGAGACAGTAGAGTAAGCAGATCCAGAAGCCACTGTGGGGTACTGTAAGGACCCAGCCACAGGCCTCACACTTGGATCCTGTGGGCTTCAGCTACCTGCACACAAAATCCAGTGTCCAGCTATCAAAGACAGACAAACGCTATCAGGTTGTTGAAGAAATGTTTATTTTATCAACAGGGTACATGCCAAAAAAGAATCGTTTACAGCAGTTTTACAATTTCTTTTTTTTTTTTTGTCCAGTTGTAAAGATTATCTGAAAATGTGATGAAGGGGAAAGCAGAGACCACCTAGTGGACGGAAGCCATGTTTATTGGCACGCCACCTGGTAGATGGAGGCCAAGTTTACCGGGGCAGCACCTGATGAACAGAGGCCATGCTTATCAGGATGCCACCTGGTAGATGGATGCCATGTTTATCAGGATGCCACCTGGTGGATGGAGGTCATGTTTATCAGGACGCCACCTGGTGGATGTTATACTGAGCTGTTTCTTCCACATGAGAGAGCATGTCTATTACTGAATGAAAAATGTCATACAAAATATTGGAGTGCAGTACAAGGCTATACTGGTTCCTCAGACTGTTCTGTGGATTTTGTAAAAAATATAATTATATATCTATATTTATTTATATATGTACATCTCTGACACATTCAAATGATCACATTGGGTAGATCATCGTACTCTATGTTATACACTAAGGATATATGGGGAAGGACGATGTACTGAAACAGATTCTAATATGCATCTTCACATTTGACTTTCCTGTGTTTTGGACCCTGATGATAATTCTTCAGCTATTTTTAAAAGGAAATAGTCATTTAATAAACATCCAGCTTGCTCTATCTCTTGCCCAAATAGGTCATAGATAAATAAGTTCTATTAATATCTTTAATATCTGTTGCTGTTTGTGGTTTACGACATCAAACTGGCAGACATGGAGAAAAGCCAGAATATTATATTCATGAGGGACTGAAGGGAAGAGAGCTGCCCTCTGCCTTTGCCTGTGGAGGTGGTGAGCTGTAAAGTGCCATATCAATGAACGGACAGCGCTGCCCACCCACTGCAGGCCATAATAAAGACCTCACAGCTCAGGAGCAGCATCAGCACCAGGCAGGGTGTGCAGGAGGCATCTCTGGAGGACATGAGATGCTGAGTCCTGCTTTGGGCTACCTAACCCATTGGCATACTGGACTGCAGCTGTCACTACAGTCTCTTTGTGTGGAATCAATTGCGGGGGTCAGACTCAGAGGAAAATCACTGTTAGACTTGTTATAAATAGTCATAAGAGGTAAAACTCAACGTTGCTTCAACAGTTTGCACTCTGTGGGCTGTCAGATGTCTTTGCATATAATCTATTTCTCAGCCAACTGTTCGACTGGAGAAGCCAACATCTGTCTGTGTCTGTGCATGTTTCCTCAGTTACACCATACACCAACTGGCCCGTGACAGGTTACAATTGCAGTTTTGAGAGCTACTATTCCAGAGGGGACAGTCTCCTGCCTCACTGATTAGGTTAGTGGATGGGTGGATGGATGGAGGGATGGATATTCAAGAAGGTGTCATTCAGAAGAACAGTCCTGACATATGAATGGCACACAATGGTGTCCGGTGCATTAGGGTACACATGCTGCAGATTTATGTATATATATTATATAGGTTGTTGTGAGGGACAGGTTTGATAAACACACCAGGAGTGAATGCGATCACACACACGGGGCTTCGTAGCAGTAGTTCAACAAAAAAACATGGGAAAGTAAACAATACAGAAATGAAACTGTCAAATATATTTTAGTTACTCTGTAAATAAAAAAGTACATAAAATATTCCTTTTGAATCACATTTAAATAGATGTATGATCCGGAAGCTTCTGTCGCCAACATAGGTCACTGGGCTTGCATGTCTATTGCTTTAAGAGGAGTCATATCTCTAGCCATTGTATGCTGGAGGAAGAAGAATTTACCATAAATCCATAAATAATCATGATATCAGGTTATCCTAATATATTATTGGTCAGAACGTACCACTTAAGAAGTCCGTTCAGTTCTATATACAGTGGTTAGATTCAGGATTCTGAATTTACAAGCAGATTCCTTGGAAGAGGCTGCTTTCCATGGATTCAGAGTAGTGGGATTCAGAATCATCCAGAATTCAGGAGAATAGGAACTTCCGACAGAACTGTCCAAAGCTGTCCCACATCCCGTGGTAGCTGTCAGACTGACCCTGTCATCCCGCTCGAACACAGTGGTGGCCTCCACCTAATGGGAGTCAGTCGAAAGGTCTACAAATAGCTATGAATGAAAAAACTAAATTAAACACGGACGAGTCGTTAGGCAGCCTGCCTGTCCGCCTGGTTGCAGGAAGTCCAGGCATAGCGGCGGCTTCCGTTGTTCTGAGCGTACAGTGAGTCCCGACGGCTACAGCGGCAGTAAGCAGGGGGCTGGTCCTCTCCATCACGCCACTGTAAGCGTCTCGTGCAGCACAGCTGCACGTCGCATTTCCGTCGCATTCAGCGACGTTCCCTGGTGGTCCTCAGACGCTCCGTGGCGCCCTCTCCTGCTCATGCGTCCTCCTGTTGCGACCCTTCTTATTCTCCTGCAGGTGCTTCCACTTGCTGCCATGAGGAGGCGCACTCTGGGCCTTCTGCCGGCGCTGCTTGCGTCCCCGTCGCCACACCTGTTCGCAGAGCTCCTCCACGTTGCTCAGGTTGGGGTGGTTGATCAGAGACATGAAGTCCCGATACCACACCTTCTGGCTGGCCAGCTGGCCGGGCCCATCTCTGGGCTTTGAGCCATCACCATCCCTGTGGAGCAGATCCTCCAGCCCGTCCATGTCAATGACCTCCATAGAGACCCTCAACAGGGTCTGGATGAAGCCATGCTCCATGGCGTGGCAGTAGTACACCCCCGAGTCCTTCTTCTGCAATCCGCGGATGAGCAGGCCCTGCTCCATGCGAATGAAGCGCTCTTCTGACCTTATCTGCAACACAAAGCGAAGGAGCTCAAGCCTGGATGCGATTCTGTGACTGTCGGCTGAAGATTTACTTAAAGTCTGCTGATCCAACACGGACATTTTATAGAGCACATTGACTCTAGGGCTGCCAAGTATCCTCAGTGATGACGGAGGCGAGAGACTTACATAAGCCTGACATGTCAAGGAGGAACCAAAGATTAACAACACTGACATCAGCCACATTCTCCACAGCCTTTGGAGCTCAGATCTTCACAATCCCACCTCAGATTCTTGCAGCTAGATGGTGCTCAGTGACCCCTTCACGTACCCTTTGGGTTTCTTGTAGTAGCTTCCCCCTTCTTGAGCCCTTGGGAGTTTCCAAACATCCCCTCCCGGGAACCTACCTCATGTTTGCGTTCCTCATTGTGCTTCTGGACCTGCCAGTAGATGGCAGCGCGCTGCGATTTGGGGCTGCACTCCAAGAAGGTGGTGCTGTTCTCCACCCCATATAAAACCTTGTTGTCTGACGAGGAGCCTGGGCTGTGAAGATCATCTGCGAGGAGAGAAAACGGGACCATGAAAGGTCCGGCCAAGCACCTAGTCCCACAGAGATCTGCTCACAGACACCTCAAGGGTCATGTTTGACCTTGTCACTAATATCACAGGCTGGGAATGTATGAATCAGCCTGTTGCTGTTCAAATAAAATCAGACTCAAATGTGTCTGTGTGGCACAGGAATCCATAGCTGGCCTCACTAACGAGATGATGGTGAAGTCTGCCCTGCCAACACAGATGATGCCTGTTTGCACATCATTTCGCTGCCGCCATCTCTCTCTGTCTCTCTCTCTCACCTCATGGAGGCAGTCAGGCAGTTGCCTACGGACCCCAGCTGAAATCATTTATGCACACGCCCGTATTCTTAGCATGGTGATATGCAGGGCAACTTTCTGAGCAATGTTGCCGAACACTTTCCTCACTTTCCACTTTGTCCTCACCGTTGTGCTGCAAGTCCAAGCACTGTGTCAGTGGATCCCCGTTCCTGATGTCCTGGCGTCTTGTTCGTCTGGGAAACACAGACACGTGGGTTTATGGGTGGGAGAGGACAGGTGGTGAGAGAAATATAGGGGCGTGTCAGAAGTCCAACGCAGTCGCTGCCCCCCCCCCCCCCCGTCGCAGACAAACATGCAAGTTTCTCTGTAGGATGGCGGTGTGGGCGGCCTTCCCTGGGACAGGCCCGCAGTACCGCTGCCTAAAAATGCCCACGCAGGGAGCCATCAGCCCTCCCCAGGACACATCCGCAGGCCTGCAGGCCCGCTGCCTAAAAAGGCCAACGCAGGGAGCTGTCAGCCGCTCGCAAACCTGTATAATTGCTTTGCGACTAAACTGCAGCTGCAGATTTGTACTTTTGTGACAGTTGTAGCCAAATGGAGGAAAGATATTTGTAGATCTTGAAGACGGACAGTGATGCACATACTGCAGATTATTTGATATGTATTTGACTTCTGTGCGTCTGGATGCAACCTTTCTTCTCAAAATAAACCTTGGCTGCAGGCTTCAGACATATTTATTGTATAACATATGACATTTTACCTAGCTTACTAGAAATGCACTTTTAACACCAATATACATTTTAAAAGTATTTAATATGAAAAGTGGGCAGAGCTGGAGGGACCTGAGCCAAGACAGGCAACAAGAAATACAGGATTGGATGTTCCGTCGATGATTTTAGCCAATAGCGGCGTCTCCCTGTACACTTGGGGAGTCTGGACTCATAACCCTCGTGTGGGTTTGTGTTGGCCATGAGTCTGCAAGACGTGTGGGGGACCAGGTCCGGCCTACCTCTTGGCGGTCGGGAAATAGCGGGAGCACTCAGTGCCGTCCCAGGCGCAGTAGGGGTCGCGGGCCAGGCAGCACTCGGCGCATGCCTTGCCATACACCCCGCAGCGATGCAGGGGCATCTGCGAGACCCCGATGGATGAACCAATGTAGAGCTGTTGCTGGAGGGAAACATGTCATGCGATCACTATTATTCATCCAGAAAAGCTACAGAGGATGTGAAACATATCTGGAGACCATGACTCCCTCCCCTGTGGCTCTGGAGGAACGGCACAGCTATGGGGGTGCAGTCCTGTAAAATGGCCCATCCGAACTGTAACTGCGCACACGTGGCAGCAGTTGGGGGAATTCTGCACCCCGAAGCAGCTGCTTCCAAGGTTCTGGGAGGTTCTGCTGGGCGGGGTGCAGTTTCCCTGCAGGCTTGACTCATTCACTGACATTACGGAGTATCGTTCGCAGTGTGGATCTGAACCCAGTGATGGTCCACAGCCAGGAAACGTGATCAAGCCTCCCGTGTCCCTCATACAGCACATGTGAGGCTGTCTGGAGCTGTTTATCCATTCATTAAGCTAGCATCAAGTGGCGGGATGGTGCCAGAATGGTCCCCAGGGGCCACAAGGCAGCCAGCATCCCACTGAGTGACTCTTTTTTCCTGAAACCCATGTATTACGTTAGAGATGGTGAAGAGGAGCCTCACCTGCTTGGTGGAAATATCCATGGCTGTGATGGGCGTCGGTTCCTGAAGGAGAGACCAAGGGAAGAGCTTTAAAACCTCTGCGTATGGAGCTGTGAGCTGAATGGCACTGATCAGTCTCCACGGGTCCCTACGGGGGGGGGTTCTCCTGAACAAATGCAACTGATGACCATGCAAAATCTCCCATAGAGGACCCCCTCCCCTGCTCTCATACTGAAAGTTTACTGGGCTCCCATAGCTCCAATTTCACCCCCAGGCCAGCAAAATGTGCTGATGATCAACCACAGCCACAGCCCCCCCCCCCCAAATGTCTGTGCGCCTCACTGAGTCTGTGTGTCCCTTTTGTGATACTGTCACAGGAAAAACAAACAAAACTAACAGTCACTGCACAAATGCCATCAGGATTAGGACATTCCCTCACCAGGAGACACAATCACCTCAAGCTGGAAAATGAGCTTTAACACCAGCTTTCTAAACAGCCTCACGGTGTGCGTCGTGCTGAGGATGTGCAAGAAAACACATGGCATGTGCAGCGAGCACCTTTTCCTCGACAAACTCACCACAAACACAGTCATCTCTTCCAAGAGCACCTCTTCCAGGTCATGCCAGCTCTCTCTGGGAATGGACACCACCTTCAGCACGGTCCCGATATCTTAGAAAAGGCAAAAATACAGCCCATGGAGCCGGGCACTCTCAAAGCATGCTAGCTCCATTCCAGCTTCATAACTTGGTGGTGACCAGTATGGCTGTTACATGCTAGCATCATAACTTGGCGGTGACAGCTAACACTAGCTGACTAGCTAAGTACGATCTTCAGAGCACACAGAACCCCGCACATCATCCATCGACAGAGGCGCTTAGGCACCTGTCCCGATGAACATGACGTCGTACTGGCCGTCTTCGGCGTCCACCCTGTCCACCACTATCTGGGAGAACTGGTAGTCCACATCGGTCTTGACAATGATGGGCCGGTTGTTGATGGGATGGATGGCATTGAACATGGCAGGGTGGCCTCGCGCGAAGGTGATGACATCATCAGGCAGGTCCTTGGTGGAGTCAAAGCCGCCATAGGTCTGACTTGGGCACTACAAAGCACCAGGGATCAGGAAGAGCAGATCCATGTGACACAGCAGGCGTACACTAACACTGAGAACATTTATGCTGAGAAATAAACGGAATCCATTCATCAAACATCCATCTTCAGTGACAGCCTATTAATCATAGTCGCCGCGGCTCATAAACCAATCAGCCATTTTATATTTAGTATAGCGGATATTTTTCAAGAAAAAAAAGTGGCTACATAGCAAAACGTACAAATGACCAACAAAGTCCCTGAGAAATGTCCTTAGAGAGGAAGCAGATTGACTGTTGGAAATTAATATATACACTATGCTGCAAACTCATCAGCAGAAATGGGCAGGTGAGGGTGAATGGTGATGCTGTACCGTTCCAGGACGTGGGTAGGGCACCCTCCCCAGGAAGGGCACCCACTGGTAGTTCGGTCCATCCCGGTGGGCGTAGGGGCCGAGGAAGACCCTCCGCATGTCGGCCATGTTGTACATACACACTGCCGAACCCTTGAAAATGTTACTGAAAAAAGACACAAGCTGATTGTGAGATGGAAACCTTAATTACAACTGCAGATGGTTAATCACTCCATCTGTTCAGTTAGGACTCTGTCGCGATTATAATAACCTGAGAGATGAGTGCGGTCGCGTTTATGCAAATCTTAAATCATATTATGCAAAGCAGGGATCATTAGCATCATTAGAATGTGCATGCTGTGCCACTGAGATCCTCTCTCAGTATGACTGTACACCAGACTACTAAAAGAACAACTTTGTGCTGACGTTCAGGCTGCGTAGCGGCAGGCTTCTGCTAGACTCGCACAGAACTTGTATCGTGGAAAATAGACATCAGGACTGACAGATAATATTTCTCAGATTCTTCTGTCCACTGGACCCACGAAAATGAAAGCACCACCTGCCTTTGACATACATGCAAACAGGTACCTGGATGTCGTAAACACTCCATAAATCACCGGATTCTTCGGGTCTTTACCACTCATCAGAAAGACATCCTCTAAAACAATAGAGGCATCGTCAGCCAAAATAAACAACGGAGTGCACAGATCCACATCGGAATGCATTACGAAACATAAGATGCACTTACGTAGCTCGTCGAAGTGCGTGTCAATGCCGTTTAGTCCCGGCACCGAGCAAATTAAGCGAGCCTTCAGGAAGGTGGTCCATTTATTGATCAGGCTTCTGTTCCCTCCAAAATCATTCTGTCAACCAGAATGAAAGACATGAGTGAGCGAGAACGCCATGTGAGGTCTATTGAGCAGCTGTGTTTGTTTGACCGCACGGAGAGAAGAATCAATGGAGGTTACAGGTGTCCTGACAACAGAAGAAAGCTGAAAGATTAATTGCAGGATTGAGCATCACGGAGGGGAGACGCGGAGCTCGGCGTGATGACACATGACGAGGAGGCCGTCAGTCATCGGCCCGCCCTCACGCTCTGTGTGATTCCATGCCGGATTCATTGTGAGCATGTCATTAGTGTCTGTTTGTCTTTGGAGGGGCTGACATGAACAATAACAGGCCTGATTCACACGAGCTGAAATCAAATCCCTGCCCAAAGCGAAATCTCACGACAAATGAATAAATAACAGACTTCTCCAATTGGGGGGGGGGATTTTTCACATTCTGAAAGGTGACAGTGACTAATTGGGTATGTGTTTCTCTCAAGTCAAAGCTGCTGAAATCTGGTGGAATGGACCCGGGGCCCTTCAGACGGCATCCGCAGCATTTTAATAACAGATGTGGGACTTCATGATGACAGTGAAATTAGGACTTAGGCCCAAAGAATTGGCTTTGCTAGGTAGGGGCCAGGCCCCATTGCAGAGTGTCAAGTGTAGGCTGGAGGGCTCATTGGAAACCCCCTTAATAAGCCCCCCCCGCCCCCAAAATGAGAGCACTCAGAGCGCACGGAACCCCACAGATACTCCACCGAGTGAGAGTACTCAGAGCACACGGAACCCCACAGATACTCCACCGAGTGAGAATACTCAGAGCACACGGAGCCCCACAGATACTCCACCGAGTGAGAATACTCAGAGCACACGGAGCCCCACAGATACTCCACCGAGTACTCCACAGCTGTCGGATATAGCACAGCTGAGATGAGAGGTGAGCAGTCTACCTCGCTTACCGTCTCACTCACATACTTTCCTTCCCTTACCTTCTTCTCACAGTCCAGCACTGTTTTCAGAAGTAACAGGGAAACAGCATACAAAACAGGTGTGTGGCAGCAGCGGCAGGAACCAACAATCTAGCCCTGCATTTGCCTGGGGCCCCCTCCTGGCCACAAACAGCCACTACACTAAATAGTAAATAGATGCCTTCCTCATTCAGGAGGTGCTGGATAACCAGCCAGCTGCTGACCACCTTCTGACTGGACTCGCTTGCTGACGGTAATGCCTCTCCACCGCGGTCACGTGACGCAGGCTGGTACCTTGCAGAGCTGTGCCACGCGGGCGTGCGTGGCCCTGCCTGTGTGCTCCCCGTCCATGGCGCTCTCACGGAAGAACAGGTAGATCTTGTCATCTTCCGGGTTGTCGCTCTCGGGGATTAGGTGTGCCCCCACAAACCGGGGTTCTGGAGGGGGGACATTAACAAAATTTGTTCTCAGATAAAGCGGAGCGTGACCCTAAGCAGTATGGTCTCTCTGTCTGCGTAGAGCCATGCTTACACACTGACACATTCAGGTAGCTACACAAATGAGTAAAACCAAGAGTGCCAGCTGAGCTGTAAGACGAAACAGCCCGGATGAGGCCAAATGAGATTGAATGCACATGTGAGCTAAGGAATTTTTATTGTAACTCATACATAACAACAGTCAGCAATGCATTGTGGGACCACAGGGGACAGATATTCGTGAATCTGAAACTTAAGAAAAGGAAACAGGAAAGTCCATTGGAAATAGTTCACTTTAAAACGCGTTAAGCCTGGAATGAGCATGGGGTTTATGAATCGTAGATCCCCTTAACAGCATTATGGGATGGATGAACAGCCACCGCTTTGCCTGGACTGGGTTGCGGGGGGTGGCGATTAATCACTAGCTGCCCAGGCTAATGAGCTCGTCAATCACTGAGATTGGTATGACGGTATGACGTGTGGAGTAGTGCGAGGTCGCATTGTCCGAGCCGCATGCGACCCCCAAACACTCTCTGGAGTTATGGAGACATATCATGAATATGATGTCATACAGGGACGCAGGTCACCATGGTGATTTTCCATGGAAATACAGGCGGGAATACTGCAAGTGGCACACGTCTCTGGAAGCGGGTCACCAGACACTGCCCAGAGAAAGGAGACACCCCCCCCCCCCATCGGAAACGTGCAACACAATCCATGTCATGCAGTTGTTAAACATCAGATTTTACAGCCCCATTAAGCACTTCCTGTGTGGGTCACATGTGCTCAACAAGTCTTGGCCATGAAGTGACCCCCCCATCGCAGACAGATTGCGAATTTATAACCATACTTGTGATTACTATTACCCCCTAGTCTAAAACACGATACCCTCTAATTGCCCTAATACTCCCCATGTGACCTGTTTCCACACAATGCCCCCTAATTGCCCTGATACCTCCCA
>JAODUD010000062.1:31652230-31670400 GCA_026784285.1 Stomatorhinus walkeri
GCCCCCCCCCCCCCCCCCCCCCAGAACATTCTGGAACTCTCCGGAACTCCCCATTTACGATCAAACCATTATTTTTAGTTCCAGCTAATGGTTAATGTGAGCTAAGCTAATCTGTCATGTCTGAGAGAAGCTGCCAGCGTTGGGCGTGCTTAGGCCAGCCGTGTATAAACAGGATTTCTCTGAGCACATTCTTTGACTAAACAAATGTATATTGTACACATGGCAGGATAGTACTCTGGGACTTCACAGGCAGCTGGAGTTTCACCTAAAATCATTTACACAGTGCTTCTTCACAGGGGTTCTGTAACAAATAGATGAAGACATGTTCCCAGTGCTATCAGCACATGTGACCCCCCTTGACCTCTGACCTCTGTCGGGTTGGCTGCCTGACCTTAGCCCTAAGCCCTTAGCCTGTCACTATATATAGTTCCTTCAATCTGCTTTTCAATGCTGCAATGAAGTTTACAGATAAAACCGGCAGGTGAGGAATATAACTAAGCTAAATAGCAGCTCTGATACACACCAATACACACAGCTCTAAATACACCTGACTCCTGGCCTTCACACTTCTGCTGGAGCCTGAATCTCAAAGCCTGAATTATACACGTGTAGAGGTGATAATTTAGTGATGAGAGCTTCGCATGAAGGCTGCAGTGATGATCTATATGGAATAGTCAGTAATTACACCACACTGCTGGTAATTGAGTGAAATGATGACATGGATGGATTGTCTAATGATGTCGATGTCTCTGTCCCAAAACCAAACATTAGAGAATCATCTTGAACATTATATCTAAAAACGATGAGTGCTTTCAGGGGGCTGGAAATTACCCAGCATGCATTGGGCATGGGGGGATATGTAGCTTGTTTGATCTGGCGTGCTGTTATAGCTTGCCTGACCCTCCCATCCCCACTGGGGCCCTCCCTGAGAGATAGCGGGTGCTGACCCTATCACCGAAACACCTGCATCCTGAGCACGAGGCTACCGCCCACGCCGATTCCCAGCAAACATCCCCACACCCTGCCAAGATGGCTGCCAGCACCGTCCTCCATCATTACTCACCCTTGATCCTGAAAATGCCACCCTCCATCATTACTCAGCATTAATCCTGACAGTGCCGCCCTCCATCGTTACTCAGCATTATTCCTGACAGTGCCGCCCTCCATCGTTACTCAGCATTAATCCTGACAGTGCCACCCTCCATCGTTACTCAGCATTAATCCTGACAGGGCTGCCCTCCATCGTTACTCAGCATTAATCCTGACAGGGCTGCCCTCCATCGTTACTCAGCATTAATCCTGACAGTGCTGCCCTCCATCATTACTCAGCATTAATCCTGACAGGGCTGCCCTCCATCATTACTCAGCATTAATCCTGACAGGGCTGCCCTCCATCGTTACTCAGCATTAATCCTGACAGGGCTGCCCTCCATCATTTCACACCTTTGATCCTGAAAATGCCGCCCTCCATCATTACTCAGCATTAATCCTGATAGGATTAATGCTGAGTAATGATGGAGGGCAGCCCTATCAGTGCCACCCTCCATCATTACTCAGCATTAATCCTGACAGGGCTGCCCTCCATCATTACTCAGCATTAATCCTGACAGGGCCGCCCTCCATCATTACTCAGCATTAATCCTGACAGGGCCGCCCTCCATCATTACTCAGCATTAATCCTAACAGGGCTGCCCTCCATCATTGCACACCTTTGATCCTGAAAATGCCGCCCTCCATCATTATTCAGCATTATTCCTGACATTGCCACCCTCCTTCATTACTCAGCATTAATCCTGACAAGGCTGCCCTCGTCATTACACACCTTTGATCCTGAAAATGCCACCTCCATCATTACTCAGCATTAATCCTGACAGGGCTGCCCTCCATCATTACACACCTTTGATTCTGAAAATGCCACCCTCCATCATTACTCAGCATTATTCCTGACAGTGCCACCCTCCATCATTACTCAGCATTATTCCTGACAGGGCTGCCCTCGTCATTACACACCTTTGATCCTGATGAGGCGGAAGAGGACACATTTTAAACACATAAGATATAAGGCATATCCTAAGGGACATCCCATCATCCTGAGACACTAAGGGGTCACTTTATATCCTTCTTGCCAAATTATCCCTTAGGACTACAGATGCTGTCACTGATGAGAGAATCCTATGGAATAAATTTGTGACATGACAGTATTAGCCAGAGAGCATGTCAGTAATGAGCTTGCTGAAAATTGAGTTTACTATCTGGCTCAGGAATGCTAAAGACTGGGAATGGGGTGTGAATGTGATGAATCCCGCATAGAGCATGAACAGGGGGAGACCCCTGCAGCACTTCAGGTTTGGTGGTCATTGTTGTCATTTGTGGTTGAGATAGATAATCATGCCAAGCGGCATCTAGGTAATTGAGGGTCCATCTTTTGAAATAATAATCAGTTGGGGCAGCATTCCAAAGGGTTTGTCTGGGACCTGATCTTCTCCGGCATCTTCCGTGGGATTGCAAATCTCACCGATGACTGAAGATGATCAATGTAGGTCCTGTGAGCCTCTGATCACTCTCCATGAATCAATCCCAATTCCACCCCTCCCTCCAATTGATTTTCATTCACATGGCATAAATTATCTTTAGCATTATAATGTTTGTCCTGTCATGAAGGTGACACCCTGGGTCCAGTTGGAACATCATATTACCTCACTGTCCTGTGCATGGCTGAGATGACAACAGTTTCACTTTAATTCACTCTACAATACTTCATATAACTTCACTTCTGTTTCATCCAGTACGCCTGGCCTTATCCTCCAATGTCCATGCACTCCTTTAGGCCTGCCGTCAGTCCCACAGAGGGGGGTGCTGCTTCCTATCCAGCTCAGGTGGGGGCGGGGGGCCCTGACGGGACACGGCGAGGACATCAAACGGGTGGCCATATGGTTCACGTTAGCAGCAGGCTGCCATGCTCCGCAGCCAATAAAGCGAGCGAGAGTGTTGGGGGAGCTAGCTAGCTACTGGGGCCTCATTAATCATCATCATCGCCTCACACTTAAACAGGCCAATTGTGAAAAGTGCACAGTCATTATTACTATTATTATCCATTAATATCCGAACTACCGGGCAGAGCCTTTGACTGGCTGCTTCAGCATATCTGGAGTTTTTTAATCCCACACAGGGTCCACTGGGGTAACGAGCAGAGAAACAGCCTGGCGTAAGTTCCTGAAAATACAATAATATAATATAATATAATATAAAATGGAAATCAGCAGTTTTGAATAAACAAAAGGTGTAGTTTTTAATGCAAAGTCAGCCGACTGGTGAAACTATACATTTCTGCATGCTTCTGAAATTGCATACTGAACAAGAGGGGCATCGGCCCTGGATTAGCACAGGAGGGGCATCGGCCCTGAATTAGCACAGGAGGGGCATCGGCCCTGAATTAGCACAGGAGGGGCATCGGCCCTGAATTAGCACAGGAGGGGCCCATTTATGGGCGACAGACGTTATACACAGAAAAGCATCTCTTGACTGGGGTTCTGTACTGAGGCCTTGCTGCCTCATTTGCGTATGTGATGGAAAAATGCTGATGGTATTGCACTCAATGTTTTTCCCCTGCTGAGAGGTGCATTGTGGGTAGCAGATAAACAGCGATAAGACATCACACTGTGGAGGGAGCTTGAGCAGGTAAATCTCCTGCCTGGTGCCTTATCTGATTGAACCTCACTAAGTACAGTGCATTTGAGAGCGGAAGCCTGTTTCCACAGCCAATGCACTAGGTTGGACATTTTCTGGAAGAATTGGCCAGATTTATTATGCTCAGAAAGTATGAAAGAATGCCCGACAAATGTGTCTGAAGCTGAAGGTGTGTCGTGTCGTTAGAAGCCATCTCTGCACTTCCACATCGTCCAAAACAACTACTTGCTTTCTGAGCTTGCACACCAGGGTAAAATTTGGACCGTGGCATCACCCTGGTGGGGACATACGGTACCTTTCTAGATGCCATGCCGGCATGCTGCAGGGCAGTGTATCATTTCTCCAGTGTATCACTGTCCAGCCAGGAGCAGTCAAATGCCTGAATGCAGCCCCTATGCCTCCTAAACGTGTTAAAATCCCTCCTGAATCAAACAGAATCACTCCAGCAGCCTGGACTCTCAGCGCTTTGCTAAAAGGTGAAAAAAAACACAGGACGCTGTCCCATGAAAATCCTCTCCCTCTTTCTGGTCTGGAAAAACAATGACATGACAGATTTCCAGCCCAGTTCATTTCATAGTAGATATGCAGCTTTATTTGATAACTTCTCTCTCTCAGACGTAATTAATTCCATGCTTTGGCTATTGACCATCTTTGCCCAAACTGAATGGAGTGAGCAATCGCAATAACAGGGATTTCACTGGAGTGGAGCATTAAAGGCAGCAAGAGGCTTTTAATTGGCCAGCTATCTGGGGCGAGCCTATCATATTTAGGGAAATTATTCTCTGTAAATACGGATGTACACGCACAAAATCGTTAAGGGCAATTTCAAGTGCATAATTGCAGAATTAGCTGCTCGGATTCTTAATGGATGCTGACAGTGAGATTTAACTGCTGTAATGCATGTGAACACTGCCTCTGTGTTCAGTCATGTTCCATCATCTCTGCCCGCTTTTGCAAGGAATCTCATCCTCCGCACTGGATGCTGTTTGCCCGTCATTCATTGCACTGGCATGACACCCTTCTGCCAGCTCTCCCAAAACACGCCATTTGTTCCTCTCCTTCCTGCTGGACTCTGGTGTTTGATGAGCTGGCAAAGATGAGCGTTATTTAACAAACACAGAAGCCCGCATCAGCAGGGACTCGGATGAGAACATTTTGGGTATTACACTCACGTCCGAGCTTTGAAATGATAATCAGTGGGTGAAGAACCACTTCTGCCACAGACAAAAGGACTGTATCTATCTAAGCCAGTATCTATCTAAGCATGATGGAATGATATTTAGCATGATAAAAGATGCGCTATGCGTGTGAAAATACAGTAATAACGGCAATAAGCCCATCATCGCGTCCACAAAGTCGCTTTATGGCTGTGTTGTCATTCTCGGCCCCAAGCGCCCACACTGAGAGGAACTCCATCATCAAGATCAATCTGCAGCGCATCACCCAGGATCTCCCACTGATCACTGGGGTGTCCAAACAGGATTAAAAGGCCGGCGTTCTTAGGATACAGACGATGGCATCTTTGACATCTCATACATGGTTTCCCATGGGGGCAATCAGGATGTACTCAGCTAACCCACCAGTAAACAGAAAACCCGGCTATTAGAACTATTTCACTTCTTTGTTTTTCAGATGTTCACAGTGACTTTCCCACTGTGTACATGCTCTGTCTACACAGCACTAAAGACTTTGAAGGTGAGTCCTTTAGAGTGCAGCGGTCTCCTTCTGGGAGCTGAGTCTGCAAACATTTTGTCATAAACCTAACCGCAACCCCCCCCCAGGTAAACAGACATAGTTCCTCCGGTGTTTAGGAGGACAGCTTAAGCTTCACCTGGTGAAGGGACAGTCTCCCTTAAATTAGCATGGTGGTGGCCCACATGAAAATGGAATCTGAGCAGAGAAAAGGCAGTAAAGCTCATTGAAGGGAAGAGCCTATGGCCAGGGAGTCCTTATAGAATGATCAAAGACATCGGCAGCCAATCAGGGACGACGATACGAGTGTTACCTACACCATACTCATTCAGGCAGGCGGTATCCACTCACCTCCTGGCAAGCCGCCCCGGACTTGATCTCATTGTTCTGCTACATAGGAACATCACAGGAGCAGGTTTTGAGTGCAACACGTTTGGGCTGAAAAGTTAGAAGGTTCCAGATGAGGCCGTCTTGGCGGCAGCGGGACAATCGCACACCACCACCTGATACATACATCAAACACAAACCGATCTCAAAGGAGGGCAACTTCTGCAATTCATTCCCACAATCCTTTGCTTAAAAACCCATAGCCATGCATTCCTCAGCTCCAGAAGGTAGGAGCATGATTTTAATGGAAGGACACCGGCCAATGTAAACACACACGGTGCAGTCGGCCCCGAGCGAGACGCTCTTCTCTGAACAACTGTCACTCTGCCGAAAGCTCGCATATTTCAGCAGCCTATCAATCAATGCAGGCATGCTTCCTGCTTGGAGACAGATCTCCATAAGCTCTGCATTGTCTCTTATTCTTAGTGTCACAGAGAACCCAGGAGACTCTCACTCCCGCTCTCTCCATGCTCTGAAGGGAAACACTTCCCCCTGTCAGTGAGCTACTGCCTCTGCTAACTGCTAACACGTGTGTGTCTGATACACTGCCTTCTGGGGGCGGGATACACTCAGCACCAACTGCACTAATACACCAACCTTTTACATCACTGCAACTTTCCATGGAAGGAAATGATTCTTCAGAAAATTCCATCCTTTGTCTCATCAAATCCTCTCATCCATCCATCCATCCAACCATCAAGCCCAGAATCTTTACTGCCGCATTACAAATGCTGGAGAAAATGTGTGTTGGCACAGTTTGCCACAGTTAGAGACACCTTGTCAATAGACAATTAACAATCAGGGCATAAGCAGACAGAGACTAAATACAATGCACAAGCTACACAAGAGAAAAGGATAAGTACAAGGTATGTGGTACATCCAAAGGCTTGTGCATCCATTCATCCACCCTCCCTGCTGCCGGTTCAGTAGAGGGTTGACATAGGAGCTTGTCCACTGGTGGCGGAGCTGTCTCTCCTTATTCTTGTGATCGAATTCTGTTCCCAAAGGTGCTTTATGCAGCACTCACACATTTGCAGAATAAGCAAGCGATCCAAGCACAGCCCTGGTGTCACCTCCACCGATATGGGGACACTGAAATGCATGGGAAAGCAAAGCTGTCCGCAGAGAGGCCCCCAAAGACTCACTCCCGTTCTTACAAAATCATCAGTTTGGAGAAAGAATCGATCTCGGATGACTGTTAATCTCACTGGGCTTTTTAGGACACATCAAGGTGGTAGCGGTCACCCAGAAGACTGCTGGACCTTCTGGGTGTTCTGTATGATGGACAGTGGCTAGACACCACGGATAGCCTGCATCACCGGTGTGAAGCCGCAGAAATACACTCGGAAAGCATCACCACATACTCTATTCAGCAGGCGCTTTTACCCAAAGCAGCATACATTTTGAGAAAGTAGGATCAGACAGTCCTGGAGCGACTGCGGCTAAAGGGTCTTCCTCGGGGTCCAGCGGCGACATCACTCTGCCACTCTGTTCACCCTGGGTTTTCAATCAATGATCTACTGATTACAGGCACAGCGTCCAAAGCCTTTAAGTCATGCACTGCACCACAAAAGAACTGATTTGGAGAACCCAAGGCCTGAATCCATGTCATCACTTCCACGAGACAATCACTCATCGAGCTATTCAGCTCTTCAAACCCTAACAATTTAGGCGGAGGGGGGAAAGGAAAAGAAAGCTTCCACAACCCAATAACCTCTATGTTAGCTATTTGAATGCTAATAGAGGAGCAATTTGGCTGCTCAGGCGGAACATTGTAGAACATAATGATTTTTAAGTCCATTACAAGTTTGGGCCATTGTCTCACAAAGACGGATCTCAGCTTTGTGCCGAGCAAGGGGCAAATAAATCAAAGTAGGTACAAGATAATAGAGTCTGATATGCACTGAAATATGAGTAATAGAAAATTAATTATATCACCATACATGAGTTCATATTCGAAGTATTCATACGACTGGGATGTATGAAACTGTTTTACTACTGTTTGTGTCCATTGTAACTATGGGATAATCAAGTGTACAGTGCAAAATATACTAACACAAAATATAATCACCATCTTTTCTCACACCAGTAATGATTCAGTTCCCAAATCCCTGTTAGATTATCATCACTCGTTAACCCACCCCCCCATTTTTTGTTTACATCTTTGGCCCTGCCCCTGTTCCTATCTTTCCACCATCATTTCTGCCAAGTCAGAGTCACAGGGTCTGATACCTCCCCCCCAACTCCACAATGCTGTCTTGGCATCTCCAGGCCCTTTTGAACTGCCTGTCCGTACTAAAAACTCACAAACGCCCATATCATCCCCCGTAAAAATACTGGCAGCAGTGCAGCGGACCGTCCTGGAGAAGACACACAGAAAGACAGGCTCAGGGACTCCCCAGTTACAGGGAGTGGGTGCTAGTCCCGCTTAGTGACTCAGCAGGAAGTGACATCAGAGGCAGCGTCTGGGGGGAAAGGGGGCAGGACGACACACTGGCAGCCAATGTGGGGAAGCTGCTGGGTGACGCCATGGAGGACGACAGGCTAGAGGGAAATAGAGATGTGGATGGCACCCCCCGCCCCCCAACAGATAAACAGGAGACCCTTTGCAAGTTGCCCTTAAGTGACAGCATATGAGAGTGACTCAGCAGGCTGCATGGAAGTGAAGCCCCAGGTACGCTAATCTGCTAGTGCTCACTCGCCAAATGGCGGCGGCTGCACACTTAGTGCCAATCAACAGACTCCCCCCAAAATAATGACGCCACCATCACATTAGACACTGCTGATCCTGGTTCAAGGACACTGATGAGTTCCCCAGCAAAGGTGAGACATTCCCAGGCTGAAACTCAGTCCTACTCAGTGGCTGACTTTAGATGTTTCGATGCTCGTGGGTGGAGATAGCAATGAGGAAGAAAATGGTTCATCTGAAAACCAAATATGTCAAATGATTATGTAAGAAGATGTGCGATGGCACTATGCTGTCTGGGAGAGTCGAGTCATTTTCACAGTGCTTTTGGAACACCATTGTTCTGCCACTGGGAATGGTTTCACAGATTTGTAGCTCTGTCACAGGTACCCGAATTTATAAAAAGACATCTTCTCACATCAACAAAAATGTTACACCTTACATACATGCTTAATTTAGCCACAGAAACAGCAAGATGAGACACATCAGCTAAAGAACCGCAATGGGGGCCTTTCACATTGCGGTTCATTTTTCACTCCAGAAAAACACACGACACACTAATCCAAAGTCTTTTAAATAAAGCATCTACCAACATTAGTGCGATACGAGTCCATCTCAGTCTCCATGGCGACAGCTTCAGCACCTACATGGACCTGCCCTAAATATTTGCTTCCCCTGTTGAAAATATCAAACAATTTATAGGCAATAGAACGCTTTTTGCTTCAGAGCAATCCAAGGAACCAACCAGATCACTGCACCGTGAGAAATACCATGTCACTACTCCTAAAGGGCTGGGGGCCAGATCCATTGCTAACGCTACTGTAGCTAAAGTCACTGCGGCTAACATCAGGGCTGATGTTGCCACGGCTAACACCACCCTGACTAACATGACTAATGTTGTGGCTAACGTCACTGTGGCTAATACCACTGCGGCTAATGCTGCAGCTAACATCAGGGTTAATACTGCTGTGCCTAATGCCACCGTGGCTAACGTCATGGCTAACACCGCTGCGCCTAACATGATTAACACCGCTGCGGCTAACGTCGCTGTGGTTAACACCGCACTGGTTAACACTGCAGTCAATGTTGCCAGGGCCACCGCCAATGCAAACGTCACGGCTAACGTTGAGGCTAACGCAGCTGTGGCTGATGCCAGCTGGGTTCCCTCCCCAATGCCATGATGCACCGCGTGTGGATGGGCGGCATGAGAAACGCCACGACAGATGGGGCTCTTCAGAGATAAATCTCAGCCTGGCAAGATTCGCTTCATGAAGGATGGTGCTCCGATTCGGTGCCAACATTCAACAGTGAGCCTAGAGCGGCTCGATCGGCAGCGCACACACACACACACACACACACACACACACACACTGTTCTGCACACTACACGCCCCACATTTTGACACACTCCCTGCTGACAGGATTTGTGTTTATCTGCCAACATCTGGCGAAGGAGCTGTATTAACGACACGTGTAATTAGCTCCGTATTCACATGCTCTGGGAAGGGTTCACCCTTAGTGCCACCGCAGTATGCTGCGGTCCCCAGCCAACAGCAATGGGGACAATGGAGGCATTGTGGTTTAACTGGAGCCAGGCAGGTCATCACCTCACACAGGTGGAGGCATAAATATGGAGGTGATATTACAGAATGAGACACAGGGACGTTGAAATGGGTGCATCACCAGATAAGGATGAAATTTAGATTCCACCCTAAAGAATGCAGACAACTCTGGCGGTAATGCGAGCCACCCACAAGCTGCGCCTCACAATGCGAGGGATGCCTCCTGTCACGGCCCAAGCGTCGGGTGACACCCGCCCATTTGCGTGCTGGTATGTGATGCAGCCATTGGGCCAAAGTCCCCCACCCGGGACCTGGAGGATGGGGGGGATGGAGTGGCAATAGCTCCCATCTACAGCTGCCAGGGGAAAATCATGGAAAAATGCTCCCCGGTACAGGCCTGGGTCCGTCAGGGAAGCTATTGGGAAGGAATCAGCAAGTGTGTGGAAATTCTGACAACAGTGCCACATGAGACACTGCCATTCATCTCTCTGTCCGACTTCCATGAAATCTGGCAGGAAGGGGCCCCAGGTACTGGGCTTCTGATGAAAGAAGAAACCCAAGAACCCAAGATGGTAGAAGACGGAAAGGCTTCATAATACACCATGAGATGAGATGTGAAAGATCCTGAGCCTGATGGAAATGGAACGTGTGGAGAAAGCTTCGTAAAACACCATGAGATGAAATGTGAAAGATCCTGAGCCCGATGGAAGTGGAACATGTGGAGAAGGCTTCATAACACACCATGAGATGAAATGTGAAAGATCCTGAGCCCGATGGAAATGGAACGCGTGGAGAAGGCTTCATAACACACCATGAGATGGGATGTGAATTGAGACATTTCACCAAAATTGAAACACAACACCCATTGGAGTGAAGCTTTCACAGCTAGCAGATACAGCTTTTCGTTTTTTCCTAATATCATGAGAAATTGCAGAAAGCAACAGATTTATATGCTTCCTTATAAAGCAGACACTTTTACTGAAGGAAATGTACATTTGTAAGAAAGCAGGTCAGCCTGTCCCTGGAGCCATTGGGGGTTTAGGATCTTGATCAATGACCCAATGATGAAATCACTCTGCTGACTTTGGGATTCCACCCAGTGACCTTCTGATCAGAAGCACAGCATTCTAATCCATCGATCCATGTAAACCTTAAAGAGTGCCTCTTATAGAGTGGAGCGGCTGTTATTTCTCCCAAATCCATCAGATGGACTCCTACCATGGAGAAGCAGCTTCCTGGCAGGGCACCCTAATTTTACTCCTGATCTGTAGCTCAGTCTTCACAATTTGCCCTCCAGCATTGAGGCTGTCCCTGCAAAAATCATTCTGGCGTCTTCCAGGAAGAGCCTCGTGGCAGCATCAAACTCGGAGAGCTGCAGCAAGTCACACGTCACTCGAAAATCGTCACCTGACCCAGCAGCACCCCTTGCTGTCACTGAAGGAAATGACCAGATCTTTTTAAAATCGTGTCCCGCTCATCTGTTACTCGCTGAGAAAAAGCAGAGAATAATTGCATAATGCATTATGGGTAGAGACTGATCACTGCACACTGCGCCAAGATCCAAGAGCTGGACAAGTCCAATCCTTAAGTAACTGACTGTATGTGTCCTTGGCTGTAGAGGGTCAATCTGAATCAGCTAAGCCTCTATATACGAACATGGGAATGTCTGCAGCAGTACTGATATGGGAAAATCCGGTCTTGAGATGGATACGGGGTCATCATGATGCTTGCATGAACTGATTCCTGAAAATCATAAAACAAAACCAAACAGATGGAAGACCTGGTACTCTCTCAAATGCTAGATAAACTGGCTTAATGCATGAATTAAAATGTCCTTTCATCTTTTTTTATTGTGGACAGACCCAGAGACCTTCTTCACGCGAGTGCCAAGGAGATTCAGTAAAGCTACTTCATCCCGTCTCTCCTAAAACTAACACTCCCAAACCCAGGCCAGATACACTAGCACTAGGAACAGCAGGTCCTGCAAGTGAGCAGCTTCAGCACAGGGCATACTCCCAAACACACAGACCACCTGTCTTCCCTGGACACAGTTCAGTCCACCCCCCCCCACCACCCCCCGCACCCTGTACCTGAACGTCCCATCTATCAAACACCACTTAAATCTGCCGCTTCACTTTTAAAGTTTATGAGTGTATGTATATTAGTAATATAATTTTAAAAAGCATTACATTCAACCAGCTGCTCCACATGGAGTCCTTGTAAAAATGTTACCCTTTAACGTTTGACTTTTTTCAATTTCTCAATATCAAAAATAAACTTATAAACATATATACGTTTTAAGGATTAAAAATCTGAAAGAGACGTAAGCGTGCCCCAGACTCAAGGTCTTTGGAGGCAGGAAATGTGAAATATGATTAAAATGCACGGAATAATATTTTCCAAAGAACCAAAAATGAATTTAATTAAATACAACTGTTCTTCTCCCCACGTCAATGTTCTCAGCAAACATCTCCAAGGGCCAACATGAATATTTTCACAGCATCCTCAAAGAGGGATATCAAAAATACCCCAAAGCTGAATGTAAAAAGGTAAACTGTTTTATTCATAAGATACAAATATGAAACAGCCAGATGCACTTTGCTGGGCTGAATGTGTGCTGGAATAATTAATTAATCAATGGTGTGTGCTGGAGTAATTAGCCCTGACTGAGATATTATTTGAACAAACTACATATTAAAATACATTATCTGAGGATTTCTGTCAAATGTATTTTTATTAACCTGATTAAATTAAACAGCTATGCACATTTCTGCTAATAAATATGTCCCATTTATTTGTGAGACAATTTAGATGAATTAGTACTTGATATGGATCATTCAGCAGGGTGATCATGTGATAGTCAGCACAGGGTATAATTCAGGGGACACCAGATTGACACCAGTCCATCATAGGGTACAGGGCAAGGGACACTGTCCCTTCTCAGCTAGGCCTGCCTCCAGTAGCACGTGTGACTCCAGTAGCACGGGTTACGGGAGTTAATCCACACTGCCGCACCGCCACTCCGCTTTCCAATCGAGTCTCTGCCTTTCCCAAGATAACTAGAAAGAGGGAACACCACCACCCTCAAATCGATGGGGGGGGGGGGGCATTCTCAGCTCCGGCCCGCAGGGAGTCCTTTGTGGGATGCCCCTGTGAGTGACGCGAGGTTGTGGTTTCGGCGGGAGCTTAGAGTTGGTAAATGACACCCATGCTGACTCAGCAGCAGACCGAGTCCTGCTTGCTGAAGGACTGTTTTGTTCTCCGGGCATACCATGGACTTCATAGTGTGGAACAAAGCCAAGATCTATACGTGAATAAGGGGCATAATAAACTGGGAGTCCTTACTGGAAGCTGCACTGGTGCCCTCATTGGATTAGGAGGGGTGCTTCTGGAAGAAAGCTCTCCCCAATGGGACGTGTAATCTACTGCAAGTGCTCCCTGATGGATGTGCATATATCCACACTGCAGGCTCACAGCCTGGGCCTGGCCCCAAGGTCCCCCCTGATCCTGACCTGGAAAATTGGCTGGGAGACAGGAGCAGGTTCCTTCTTTCTACATTTTCCCGTTGGGGGGTAAGAAGTAATCAGAGAATCCACAGGAGTCGTTCTTCTGTGTCTGACTCTTCACAAACACTCCTGACATGGTTAAACCATTTGCTTTTGTTCCCCCCTGGAGCTGCAAGCCAGCCAGGCCTGTTTCAACAGGGCAGCTCTGAAATAACAAACAGGATCAGGATATTCGGCCTCAGCGCCAAACTCAGCCTTCATGCCGCAAATGTGCCCTCATGTCTGTGGCCCTTTACACTGAACTTACCACATTATTCCCATGAATAATCATTGGCATAAAAACTGTACGGACAGTGTTTGCAATTAGTAATTAATACTAATAATAAAAACCAGTATAAACTGTGAAGTACATCACTGGCAAATGTGAAAACGTCACATTCCATTCTACAGATATCATAACAGGAAAACAGAATCCCAACTCCAGTATATATCACCAATGTCACAGGGCATCCTTAGTGACTGTCACTGAGAGCTGCCAGGTCATGTGACCAGCCTCCAGCATCACATGCCCCTGGTGGCCCCACCGTGAAACACAAGCCAGACTGCACTCCCGCATGGAGGGAGCAACCCGATACCGTAGTCTGCATGGTTCAGAGAGAACAATCCAGAAAAAGTGATCGATAGAATTACATATCCAGGAATGTCTAGAAAAGGCTAGAAAGACAGGAGATTTAATGCGGAAGAACTGTCAGGAAAAGGCATGCAGGAAACATCAGGACTGAAGCAGGTAGGCAAAGAGACAGGCTGACTGACAGAGAGACACAGAGAGCCAGCAGACTATCATACGCACTTGGACCCTCATTACACCGTTAATCAGCCCCCCACCTGGGTACAGCTTGAAAGCACTATATCTGGGTAGCTGCTTCACCGTGGAGGTTGCAGCATAATTTCTGGACTTCTAAAGCCTGCAAGCGTCTGAGCAGTTAATCTGCTTTATTACTCATGGTAGGGGTGTCTCCTCTGTGAAATTAAAGTCTCTTCAAAATTACTTTCAAAAGTCCTTTCTGTTATAAGCAAATAACCGTGAGAGTTTAGATGCATCGATTGGGGCCTGGTCTTTATCACACACATGCCTTCCACAAGCCCTCGTAAAGCTGTCACCAGCCCAGGCTTCACAGGGAACGTTCCGGAAACAAGGGGCTTAGCATAAAGATAAGAACGAGTGCCTCCCCCAGGTGTCACGTGACGCAATGGGACACCTGTGCAGCACTGCAGCCCCCTGTGGCTGAGGGCCAGGAGGCCCTGTTCACATGAGGCTTACATACATGCAGCGAACACGGCAAGCTGAAAGGTCACAATAATATCTGACAGCAGAGGTGCATTCAGACGAAAAACAATGCGACTGGGACATGCTTGGAGACTGAACATGGAGCTGAACCACTTTAGTAAACATGTGGTTGCCATTTCCCCCCCTAATCCCTGGATATCCCCACGGCTGCGCATTAGCACGCTGATGTTACCGGGGTGACGACAGAATGTAGATAAAATCATTCCCTAAGCAATTGGGTCACATGCTTTCACAGGCCTGCGTGAATCACAGGCTGCTATTATGTTATAAATCAGACTTATGTATTCTGCGCACTACCAACTGTCAGTTGCCACTGCCAACTGTACTAAATTTATGGATATTTATGATCAGCACTTAATGTCTAATGTATTTTCTTGTATCAATGTTTCTTGGTGCTGGGTAGCCATGCATTTCACTGCACATTGTGTGCAACTATCTGTCAAATAAGACTGATATGTTGTTAATTTGATCAGTTGCTAAATTTGGAAATGTTAAATCTCTCGCACCTTCAAGAAAAAACAATGCTGTATATCCTTTGGCAGGAATCTTCAATCTCACTGTGTCTCGGCTAATGGTTCTGTTGCCTGCATGTGTGTCTAAACACCAGTGTGATTATGAGATCCATCTCCATCACTTAGGCCGTTCATCACATTCCAATGGCTCATAAACAAACTCGGGACTCAACAAATACCTCCGCTGGAATGCCGTCCCTCATCTGCTGCTCAGATGTAACCACCACAAAAACCAGCGCGAGCTCTTGATGTTTCTGAGGAGGCCACATCCCAGGGCCTGGCCATGTTTTTCCTGGACAGCACTAGCACTGCGAAGCATGTCGGGCTGAGTGGCGTCAGCTGGGAGCCGCACGGCGGGTCTCCCTCATGACGAACGCTACTCCTGCTTGAACAAATCGCTGCGATAAACGTGCAAGCGGCTTAAAGGAAACACATGTAGGGGTGAGGCTGGACACGCGTTAACTATCCCGCAGGGGACAGAGCTCTTTGCTTTAATTTCCCTTAATCCTCTCATTAAAATAACCATGATATACGCCGAGTCTCGACAGCCAGCACCACTGGAGCGTGACAAGAACTTTCTGTGAATTTCTCTCAAAAATGTGTGTTACATAACACCTATCCAGCAGTGAGGGCTTTGCCAAGCTGAACGCGGTCATGCAATACTGTGCTGGTATGAAATAGGGCTGAGATGTGTTCAAAGCCAGGCGAATAACGCTAAAGCCTGTACTGTAGGCACCTTTACACCCCCACACAGGGGCAAAGCACTGAGCCCGAGGTGTATGCGGTGAAAGACATCAGCATTTTAAAGCTTCTGGTGACATTCATTCATCTAACACACAAAACAAAAATATCATTAATAGTTCCACAGATACATCAGTATATTTAGTGGATTTTAAACAAGTGGGAAATGGTCTCGGAGGTTATCTGCTGCGTTTATTTGTGTCAGTGCTGTGAGTCATCAGCACCAGCGAGCCCAGAACACCACAGAGAGGGGGATGCGAACTTCAGGCAGAAAAAATGGCAGCAGATCAAAGAGGAAATGCGCAGAAACATTAAAAACGGCACTAAGAATCGCCTACAAAGACAATCAACCTTCTATAAAATGTGATATAAATAAAATAACAGGCACATTTTCCCTTTCATGCCCATCTGTATAAGACTCTTTCTGTAAACAGGGATAAAATACCACACGGCATGCCACGCATTGGCTCTCATACACACACCATACCTTTCACGAATTGAGATGTCAGTCATGGTCTCTAAGTAACCTATCAGTATGTCAGACACCGTCACCGTACAGCTGTTCCCACGAGCCTGTAAGGCAGGAGCTATAAATCATAGCCATGATCACAGGCCATTATCAGCCCCACGCAGACAGCCGTCTCTTTCACATACAGACGTACCTTCAGTCCCGCCTGCTTCACCTGCTGTCATCATCCTGCCAATCAGTGCCACCCCCCCAAACCTGCTGGAGTCCTGCAGGAGAGAGCAGCCGCCACCTGTAAGACCACAGACACCTGGGTCAGAATCCTGTCCCTC
The DNA here is from genome assembly GCA_026784285.1 of Stomatorhinus walkeri. Classification (NCBI taxonomy): domain Eukaryota; kingdom Metazoa; phylum Chordata; class Actinopteri; order Osteoglossiformes; family Mormyridae; genus Stomatorhinus; species Stomatorhinus walkeri. The sequence continues at coordinate 31,669,149 of JAODUD010000062.1, forward strand.
TAATATTCACTCTCTGCTGATTTATGGACATTTCTTACAAATGAGAAGGTGGAACTGGCCTAAACCACCTTTATCCAGAAGAAGCAGGTTCAGCCAGTGGAGAAATTTGGGGTTAAGGGCCTTGATCATGGTATTACAGACACGGGGCATGGTGCAGGCGGGAAATGAGAGTGACAGCCAACTTACAGTTCTAAGACAAGGGGAGGGGTATTAAACAAAATGGAACACCAAGGGGTAAAACACAAAATAAAAGGATCAAACACAAATGAGAGAAACTGCAAAAAATATCAAACAGTAACAAGGAGGGGACGAGAGCAACAATACACACAGTAACTTAACATAATGACTGACTTAACAGAGAAGAGACAGACATTTAAATGCAAATGGTAACTGGGCTAATGAGAGGGGCAGGTGTGGAACATCAGACAATCAACCAATAACAACAGCGCAGAGAGAACAGGGAACAGGCGCAGTAACTTATGCTAATGAACACATGACCAGGGAAACTGAGCAAATGCTGAAATTAAGAAATCATAATCACACACTAGGAATTCAACAAAATATAGGAACATAATAAAACAAGGCAGAGGCTTCACAAGGAGAACACAGAACCCATAAACACTAGGGAGAACACAGAACCCATAAACACTAGAGAGAACACAGAACCCATAAACAGAAAAATCAAGTTATGCGAAACATGTGAGAGAGGTTTGAGTCTAGCCTTAAACCCATGACCAGAGAGTTCTAGCCTCTGCACCATATACTCAAGCTACTGAGTCATGCGGCAGTCTGTGCAGCCAGAATAACACACTGGGGCTAAAGACAATGAGATTAAAGGGGATAGTCAGTGATAGCTGTCGGCCACATGGGGAAGAGACACTCTGGATCCTGACACAGGAGTCCAACAGTGAGATCACTCTGCTGACCCTGGGATTTAAACTGGCGACCTTCCGATCAGGGACACAGTATCCGATCCCACTGAAACACAGGGTCGAAAGCACCACATTCCAGGTTCAAGGTATACAGGAAACCGTGGGCTTTAGCCCCATGAAGTGCTGCCGAACCCTGCCACATAACCCCGTGCTAGTTCTGAGCCACTGGACTTGGGGTTCACTTAAACCAGGGGTGGCCAATCTTATCTGCAAAGGGCCGGTGTGTATGCAGGTTTTTGGGATAACCTGTATGTTAGCTGTTCAAACCCAGGTGTGAGGACTCTTCAGCCAATCAGTCCTCTAATTAGTGACCTAACTAG
>JAODUD010000062.1:31735032-31745729 GCA_026784285.1 Stomatorhinus walkeri
CCATCTCCCCACTGCCCGGCGCCCAGCCCCATGTCCTCCGCCATCTCCCCACCACTGGTGCCAATCCCCTGTCCTCCACCATCTCCCCACCACTGGTGCCAATCCCCTGTCTTCCGCCATCTCCCCACCACTGGTGCCAATCCCCTGTCCTTCGCCATCTCCCCACCACTGGTGCCAATCCCCTGTCCTCCGCCATCTCCCCACCACTGGTGCCAATCCTCTGTCCTCCGCCATCTCCCCACTGCCAGCGCCCAGCCCCTGTCCTCCGCCATCTCCCCACCATTGGTGCCAATCCCCATGTCCTCCGCCACCTCCAATCTGCCTGGTGCCAATCCCCTGTTCTCTGCCATCTCCCTACTGCCCGGCGCCCAGCCCCTGTCCTCCGCCATCTCCCCTCTGCCCAGAACCCAGCCCCTGTCCTCCGCCATCTCCCCACCACTGGTGTCAATCCCCTGTCCTCCGCCATCTCCCCACTGCCCGGCGCCCAGCCCCATGTCCTCCGCCATCTCCCCACCACTGGTGCCAATCCCCTGTCCTCCGCCATCTCCCCACCACTGGTGCCAATCCCCTGTCCTCCGCCATCTCCCCACTGCCAGCGCCCAGACCCTGTCCTCCGCCATCTCCCCACCATTGGTGCCAATCCCCATGTCCTCCGCCACCTCCAATCTGCCTGGCGCCAATCCCCTGTTCTCTGCCATCTCCCTACTGCCCGGAACCCAGCCCCTGTCCTCCACCATCTCCCCACCACTGGTGCCAATCCCCTATCCTCCGCCATCTCCCCACCACTGGTGCCAATCCCCTGTCCTCCGCCATCTCCTCACTGCCAGTGCCCAGCCCCTGTCCTCCGCCATCTCCCCACCATTGGTGCCAATCCCCTGTCCTCCGCCATCTCCCCTCTGCCCAGAACCCAGCCCCTGTTCTCCATCATCTCCCCACCGCTGGTGCCAATCCCCATGTCCTCCGCCACCTCCAATCTGCCTGGCACCAATCCCCTGTTCTCTGCCATCTCCCTACTGCCCGGTGCCCAGCCCCTGTTCTCTGCCATCTCCCTACTGCCCGGTGCCCAGCCCCTGTTCTCTGCCATCTCCCCACTACCAATGCCCAGCCCCTGTCCCCCGGCACCTCCCATCTAAGGTGGGTTGGCTGGCTCTCCCATACCGCGTGTAATGCTCGCTTTAATTACCGGCGCATTGTGCGGCTCCAGAGGGCGGCCTGTGCCAGTTCGTTTCCCAGGGCTTGGTCCGGTGGCCTCCTTTCTGCTCCGATCGCTTGGTGTCAGGAAGCAGGGCGTCCCACTCGACACTGAGCCTGGGGGAGCTGCTAGCAGCCCTTTTCGCATGCTAATGACATTCCTGGCCACTGGCACTTGGCCTGGAGGTTACAATCATGAAGAAGCAGCCAGGACCCGCACTGGGGCTGCGCTGTTAAGCCATTTACACGGCTGACGAATTCAGGGATTCTGTCAGACACATGGGCTCTGGGGACCCCCATCAGCCTTAGTGATGACACTGTGAGTCAACACGGGCTCGAACGTCAGCACCGCCATGACACAAACCTGTACACCTCAAATTTATTTAGCAAGTTTGAAGTTTATACTTGGATAATTGCTAAGAAGCGAGTGGCTAAGTGCTCCTTCATCCTGCCTCATCTCAACGGGTTGGGCAGGTTTTCCAGAGAGCAGACATTAGTTACATCACCGTGTGCCCAGCTGACTGCAGGGACAGGAAGGAGAAGCAGTTAACCAAAGCGGAGGTGTCGGCAGAGAGAGCCTCCGAGGATCTTTAGATATTCACCAGCTCACCCCTGCTTAGTGCGGCCCAGCCTCCTTCATTACTTACTGCTGTGGATGGACGGCAACTCGCCAAGGAGCTGCGTTACTTAAACTGCCCACCGGTTAAAAAGGTGGGGGTACTGGGGAGTACCTTTCCTGGAACGCAGTGTTCAGCGAGTGCGGGGAGCATAAGATTAGCTCCTTCATCCTCAACCAGTCTTCAGCGATATTTTGCCGAAAAGCACTCATGTTCTGTAATTAAGGCAGTGCAAGAATGCAAGAAAGTGCAGGGGAGTTCTCACGTTAATTCTGCCACGAGAAAGTTTAATTGATCAAATTAATGTCTCAGTATGCGTAAATTTACGTGCTTGTTTTATCATAGGCTATATAACAAAAAATAAAGACATCTTTATTCAAAAGACTACATTTCTAATGACGCCTGTTGTCCGTGTTACCCGGCGTTTCTAGCTATCGTTTCACTCACCCGCTATTTTCCTTTTAACGATCGATTCATGAAAACGTTGACTGATATAGGATATAAAGTTATTTACACAAAGCAGCAGTATTTTAACAAACCAAATAATTACACAGTTGCTATCAGAATATCATGCTCTTTCAGTTTTTTTGGGGGGGTGGGGTAAGGTACTGGCCAGTGCCGATGCCCCCTCCAGTTAGTGGTACATAGCGGTACATTAAAATATAAAGTGCGCGCGTGCATATGCACCCTTATAATATCTGTGGGAGGGGAAGACGCTTCTTCGCTCAGCCAATGAGGATCCGGGATCCCTGCAGGATCAATTGTTGTTGCTAGGAGACAGAAGCATCCCCGACAGGTAGCGGGACCCGTTGGGTCCGTGAAGTGAGTAAGACCATCAGCCCGGGCGGACCGCGAAACAGGCGACAAGTGAAAGGGGACTCTCAATGGGAAGCGCCTCTTTGCCGGATTAACAGAAAAGTACGATTTAAAGGACAGCTCGCATTTAAGAAACAGTGCGCCTTGCTGAGAAGGTATGTGTGTGATTTTGTGTATTAAATGCTTGGTCACCAGTTTGAGATGCACTGCTGATAACTTGCTGCTAGAAAGTTACTCTCTTAATCGCCACTGAATGCAATGGAGATCTTCCACGCAGCTTTTTTTTAAAATATATATTTTTATTTTTTTAGCTTTATTTTATTCGCGGTGCAATTCTTTGTGCATCATACTGATTAGGGTATTTTGGGAAGAATTTTTTTCTCGTTGCTGAATTATTAATAGAATGTTAATTAGTGATAATAATAATAATTATTAGCATTAAACAAATATGCAAGCGCGTGGTGCGTGTCTTTGCATTGTGCCGTTTTCTCATTCACTGGTGACTTGGGAAACTGTCCTCACTGTTTTTCCGCAGCACGAAGGTATATTTTAGATGTTATGTAACATACGGGGAAGATGGGAACCGCGATCGCTGTCATATTCATGTCACATATCAGTAACGGAGCGATGCACATCCGGCTGTAGCAGCCTTACTGCGATCTTAACAGTGCCGCTCCCACGCCTGGAATAGCCGACCCCGCTACACCTGCCTTTCAGTCCATTGAAGCCGGTGACCTGAAGTCTGCTCCGCGGGTTCTCATCGTGAATTCAAGGCTCTTGCTTTGACAGGCGCCCGTAGTAAACGGGTCACCGTCAAGCAGAGTATTGGGTTAGAGCTGCGAGCAAGGCGCTGCAAACGCATCCTGACTGCAAAGCTTGCGCGCGGGATGTGTCCAGGCTGAAGCAGCTACTTTGACTGCAAAATATGAGGTTTGAGGAATTCTGTCCTACACGGTGTATCTTATAAAAACCCAGGAGCTGACTCAGTCTTGCGTGCTTTTTCACATTCCTGTTGCCTCCCTTCAAAGTTAACATTGTTTTGTAGTCAGAGCTCCAATGCAGAAAAATGCTCTTGTTTGTAAGTGCTGGGTATTCTCATATGTGTCTCCAGTATACAAACACTTGAATATTACACTAGTGTTTCTTCGCTGTATGATAATGATGCATTATTTACGCCAGTAGAATCTGCCAGGAATGGTAATGCTGATTTTTCATTCCATTTGAAGGTGGTAATATCCGTCCCCTGTTCCTAACTTGAGATGTTGGTTTTTCATATCGCTGTTACGAACGTAATGACTGGGAGCTGGCTTTAGAGAGGACATCTTTGTCCTCTTTAGTGAGATTTTGATTTATGTTACTGATGCCAGGGCTGGGCATGAGGACTTTTCATGTTTTTATTTATTATTCAATTCCTGCTTTGGAACTGGAGGGAAAAAAGGTGAGAGAACGCATTTGTGGGGAAACATCAAAGGATTCTGAAGAGGCATGAAGAAAGGGAGTAAGCGTGAGAATTAAAGACGTGCCTACCTGAGAAGCTCAGCTGTACGTGAGAACGAGGCGATTGAGACGCGCAGTGAAATTAGTATGCCTGGCAGTGTTTACCTGTCACCCCAATGTGGAGCTATTAGGCATTACATAAGCAAACTGCGTGTGGAGATCATTTTAGAATCAAGCTCCGCTCTGACATTATACTCACTTGAGGTGTGATTTCAGTGCCTCTGGGGATGTTTAGGTTTACAGATGCAGGATGTGTGCACACCTTCTCATGGATGGCGAGAAGGTGGGGGCCGGTCATTCTGATGTATGCCCTTGTGCTACTGCAATCTTGCTGTGTAGCAGAGAGCGTGGGCTACCAGAACGACTGCACAGTGCTCTCAGCATTAGTGTCAGCGCGTCACGGGAGTCTGCGTAGCGGCCTGGATGCCTCGAAGTTCATTGGGCGGTCGAGGAGATTGTGTCCGACGGATCAGACGAGAGGGGACGGCTCCGTACCTCAGCGGCCTTGACGAATCCTTTTAATGAGGCCCCTGAGCAAAGCAGAAGCAGCCCAGCAAGCTTTGAGCTGAGGGATCCATTTGGTCTGATGCATGTTTCAGCTTATTAGTGGAAAATAGCCTTGCAGATAACCAAAGAAGCAGATTCCATCCCACAGATCCTCCTGAAGAGCGTGCGGGAAAGAGTTGCAGTTCGCCAGCAGTCTGATGGTAAAATGCCGCCCAGGAGAGACAGCCACCGTCGCTAAGGCGACAGCCCTCGATGAGCGCCTCCATCACCCCAACATCATCTCGCTTTTGTGTTGAAACACCGGTATGCAGGGGTTGGTGTGAAAGCGGATGGAGCTGAACTTTGCAGAGAGATGTTGTATCCCTTGGTAACCTGCTTATAATGGAATAGCTTCTGTAGGTATACAGTTGGAGCAGCAGGTGTAGCTGAGGGATGTAAACTGCAGCCTTCTAGTCACAAATCTAACATGTAGCTTTGGGTGATGGAGCACGCTGAAGAAGGGGTACCGGGGACGTCCCGCTCATCCTCACAACCCTCCACATATCAGCCAGTGTCATGACCTGCATCATGGCACTTTTTTTCCAGAAAACAGAGGACAGCATTTGGGCATGATTGGCATGACCACTGACCAAAAAGTGACCGCCTTAACAGAACCAGAGCGAGAGGCTGCAGGATGTGGCTTTAGAGAGGGTTCGCTTATTTTGGAGATCTGTGTTAGAAGTGTGTTAGAAGTCCCTATCAGCATCTCTGTGTTAAGTTCAACATTCTCAGATACAGACTGTCTGATTTTGTATTTATAAAGCGGATGATGTTTTGCCTGAAGAAAAGTACATATTATCCATGCAGCATAAACATTTTATGAATCTCTCTTACTCCTGTATGCGTGTTCTAGGTGAGACTTTTCTGTCTGTCCGACTAGTAGCAGTAAGCATCGCTGCCTTAGGCTTCTTCTCACTGCATTTCCATAAAAGGTCCTCCAGATGCTGGCAGGAATGGACCCCCAGCATGTATTTCTCTTGCCCACTGCTTCTAAAGGGCACAGCAGAGACTTAGCGTTTTCCTGCTTGGCCGTGTAGAGCCGAGAGGGGCCAGGCAGGGGCCGGGTGTCCGCGTAGGGCAGAGAGGAGCCAGGCAGGGGCCGGGTGTCCGTGTAGAGCAGAGAGGAGCCAGGCAGGGGCCGAGTGTCCGTGTAGAGCAGAGAGGAGCCAGGCAGGGCCGGGTGTCCGCGTAGAGCAGAGAGGAGCCAGGCAGGGCCGGGTGTCCGCTTAGAGCCGAGAGGGGCCAGGCAGGGGCCGGGTGTCCGTGTAGAGCAGAGAGGAGCCAGGCAGGGCCGGGTGTCCGCGTAGAGCAGAGAGGAGCCAGGCAGTGCCGGGTGTCCGCTTAGAGCCGAGAGGGGCCAGGCAGGGGCCGGGTGTCCGTGTAGAGTCGAGAGGGGCCAGGCAGGGGCCGGGTGTCCGCGTAGAGTCGAGAGGGGCCAGGCAGGGGCCGGGTGTCCGCGTAGAGTCGAGAGGGGCCAGGCAGGGGCCGGGTGTCTGCGTAGAGCCGAGAGGGGGGAGGTAGGGGCCAGTCCCCAATGGGGGCTCCTTGCCAGTCGATATTCCAGTCAGTAGAGTGCTTTTTCACTAAACAGTGATGCTAGCAACGCTGGGAGGCAGCATCGCGGGTAAATGGGGTATGTAGGGTATGCACAAGTGACTGTGTGAAAGTTTCTCATTAATCTGCAGGCCAGGCCAAAACCTTCTAGTGGAGTAGCTCCATTCAGCTGCACCAAAGTTTGTGTCTCGAGAAATGAGCAGCCATTGTGCCTGGAGGAGGTCGCATGCGTTACATTTGCATTTGTCCGATTTTTCTCAGCATGCATGTGTAGCGTTTGCAATTAAAATGTCTGAATGGGAAAAAAAAAGCTATTTAGGATTCCTGTTCCTTTAGTCAAGCAGGTTTTAATAAAGTGTCTGCAGAGATCAGCCAAGCATTTGGCTCATAATTGCAGCCAAAGAGAGAGATTGTTCAGGCCTTCCAAAGATCAGGGTTAAGGGCCCAATGGTGGAATCACTCTGCCAACCCAGGAGTTTGAACCAGCAACCTTCCAATTGCAGACACAATGTCACAAAGCCTTTGAGCCAGACACCACCAGACACCCAAAGTCAGAAGAAGCATGATGCAGATCAAACAGGAAATGCAACACAGGGGAACCTGGGGGCTAGAAATGGAGTGTAGAACGTCATTTACATCCATATTGATTAGAGGTACTAGTTCAGAGGCGTTATATCTTTCTGAAAGGAAGTTTAATCCTATGTAAATCTGCATGAATCCAAAAATAATTCTGGTTTTCAAAGCCTTTGGTGTGACACTTGTCTTCTATGCAACTATATTTCTTTAAGCAGAGTGGGAGCGATCGCAGCTCCCCTGAGCTGCTTCCATGACTCCTAGCATGCTTCAGGGCTCCCTGCCCATTCAAGGGTCCTTCCGATTATTCACAGCAGTTGTAGCAGTCAAGATCCGCAACCCTGCACCTGCAGCATGGTGTCCATGACCAGGCAAGCTCCCATGTAGAACCCCAAATTCAAAAGTTCCTAGGAGACCTGGAACAGTATCAGAGCTCCTCTCTATGTTCTTAATGTTCCACTGTTATTTTCTTGTTTACTTCTGAGAGTTAGTTAATTGATAGTTGGTTGGCTGGGTAGAATAAGCTTTCGGTTGTTATTAATAGCCTAATAAGATGTTTGATTTGATGTGTATGTAGATGAATGAATGGTGAAGAAGATGCTTCCGGCATGCCATGACTCTGCAGCAGGTAAGCTTCTGGCAGAGGGAGGGATGGATGGATGGATGGATGGATTATAAAGAAGGTGCTTCAGGCAATGCCTTTCATGCTCTCTTTTGGCGTTTGTCAGGATGAGAACCACCTGTTCTGATTCATAGTCACTACAGCAGGGGGGGATCAGGCTCTCAGGGTCTGAAGGAGCTTCATACCTCCTTCCCTGTAGCACAAAGCACCTTCTGCTCTCTGTCTCATTGTGTCTGAAGCTTTAAACAGGCACTCCATGAATATTTGATACGTATCTCCCCATTTACAAGACCAGACCCAGGAACACCAGTCACATTTGGTCTTTAATTTATATTTCATTTTATTTATTTATTTTTGCTCAGGCTGTTTGGCTTTCTCTTCCCTGTATTCATTCAGGACATACCTAATTAATATTCCTGTATAAATACATGCTTTTAAAAATTATTTGTTCTGTTGTTTATTCTTAAAAGCAGAAAAGAAACGTTCAATTCTGCAGTGGCCAGTGAGTTGTTGCGAACAGACATGTAGTCTGCATACCTAAACATTTCAGTGCAGGACAGCAGAGGGTATGGCAGGTAAAGACATGGATTCATTTACCCTAATGAGACAGGTCTATACACGTATATGCACATGAATTTACGTGTATGTAAGATTTTATTACCTTGTAAATAGTCTGTAGGCCTTTCAAACTGCCCAACACTTTTGATGTAACTATTTTTAGGTTTATAACAGATTTTGCATAAAAGTCACAATATAGAGGGCAACTTTTTGAGCAATGTTGCATGGCAGTTTTGCTGACTAATGTTGCTCAGGAACTTTGTCATTGATATTAGACAACAAATTTCTATTTGGAAAACTTTGATCGGCAGTGAACCATTTGCACTCATCCAGATCCATATGAGTTGCCCTTTGTCTCACCTGGATGGCAAATGCCCAGGAACATTGTACAACAAACTGCCCTGTGTATCATCACCTTAACATTTCTCATATGAGCATGAGAACCTGAAAGTGTAAGTGACACAACAGATGCGAGTTCGCAACACTGTAAACCCCAGTAATTAGTATAATACCACGACTGTAGAGTCCGATTACAATGAATTGTGCCTAAGGCCTGGTACCTCTCCTGGGGATGGAACTGCACTGATGCAGAATGTCAGTCACCGTACAATAAATTGATAGGGTTAGGAGCAGAGGTTTTTCTATGGTCTCCAGTCTTATGCCATTAAGATGCTAATATTCGATAATATGGTTTATAGTTTCCGTCTTTGACTAAAAACATTAAAAACAATTAAAACATTACACAAGAAATGACGAGAGTTACACATATGGTAAACTCGCATTTATTAGCAAGCAAACTGCTAGCTGTCACCCTTTACACCGAAGGAATCCAGAAACACAAGAATTATGCAAATGATTGTAGATATCAGCATTTTGTTCCTGAATGCCAGCGATAATCACTTTATCACATCCAGCAATGATTTATTCAAATCAGCACTAGGGAGTCTTTGATAAGAGTCGGGGGTCAGAGGGGTCCGGGATAATCTCTGTCAGGTATTGGGAACCACGCTGATAAAGGACCCAGACACGCGTGCCCGCCGGATCTCAGAATGACAAAGCAGGCCGCCTCTGCGGGCGTAAGGGCCTGGACACGCCCACCTGCCGGCATTCTGGTTCTGACCTCCAACTTACAGCCATTAGCATTTTGCACACTCAGTGCAGGCAAAGATGCTAGCAGCAGGAAATGTATATCCCTTACATTTAGGGATGGTGATTCTGGCACGTGTGATGATTGCCACCTCATTGAGCATTAGCAGCCATTAGCATCAGGCACATTCGGTAGGTCTGCATCATCCCACTTTCCTGCTTAAGTCATAAAGTCAAAATGACATAATGTTGTCTTTGTCAGAGCTAACAGAACAGCTGCCACAGCTAAGAAAAGGTACATCCACCATGATTGAGGCTGATGATGACAGCAGAACCTCTTGCGTATCTCCACACCAGCTCCAAGGGGGATCTCAACCTTCCTGTTGTGGAATCTACATCTCACCCTATCAGGAGCACTGGTCAGGAGATGGTGGGGAGAACCTGCGGGTTTTTGCAGCATAATGATAGTGATTTTATTGGCTAATAAACTCCCATTTGGGCCTGTGATTGGCTCATACACTAGGAGACAGAAACACACTGAGAAACACACACAGACGTACACTCAGAGACACACACCCACAGAATCGGACATAGAGGCACACAGACACAGCTAGACACGCATGGCGGCAGACCTACCGACGAAGCGAGTCTTTAGAGGGCCCCTGAATATCTGTTTATTAACATGCACTACAGACAGGAGCAGGCAACAGCGAGGCAGCCCACATCTTACCCCCAGGGGCCGCGGTCACGTTTAATTCCATCCTGAGTTTAATGCAGTGCTCCGCATGACAAAATAAATGATTCATTCTGCAGGACGGCCAAACTAAACAAGCATTTGTAGATTAAATTAAAAAGGGCCTTGGAGTCAAGTGTGCTTTTTACAGCTGATAATGAAAAGATGGTGAAATGAAGCATTCAAAGCAGAGACGGTCGACAGGAAAATGGATGAGATGTCAGGCAGCTTCAAAAGCTTGCCGCGGATTCGGCCTCCGCTAAACGGCCAAAAGCTCACTCCAGAATCGGGGCTCCGCTAAACGGCCAAAAGCTCACTCCAGAATCGGGGCTCTGCTAAACGGCCAAAAGCTCACTCCAGAATCGGGGCTCTGCTAAACGGCCAAAAGTTCACTGGATTCGGCCTCCGGTAAATGGCCAAAAGCTCACTGTGGAATTGGGGCTCCACTAAATGACCAAAGGCTCGCCACAGTTTCGGGGCTCCGCTATCACCTCCCTGCGATTAGAGAGCAAAACAGGTTCATCATGTTCTTAAAACTCATAATGCTTCATAGGAGTTGTTTTTGAACCTTGATTTTTTATGTATAAAGAATTAAAGGAAAACGGAGATGTCTTTATTTGGTGTATACGAGGTTGCAAGCCCCTTGCAGTTTCAAGGTCCCGTGTCTGCTGTCTGCACTCCTACCATCCGCCGTCTGCACTCCCCATGTTTGCTATCTGCTGTCTGCACTCCCCATGTCTGCTGTCTGCACTCCTACCATCCGCCGTCTGCACTCCCCATGTCTGCTATCTGCTGTCTGCACTCCCCATGTTTGCTATCTGCTGTCTGCACTCCCCATGTCTGCTGTCTGCTGTCTGCACTCCCCATGTCTGCTGTCTGCACTCCTACCATCCGCCGTCTGCAC